>VKOC01020986.1:0-11544 GCA_009364415.1 Spea multiplicata | reverse complement strand
CGACCAGCAGAGGGAGTGCTACACAATTCCTGGGTAGACTGTGGAGCGACCAGCAGTGCTACACAATTTAAAATGTAAAGAAAAATCTAAACCAAATCAATATTTATTTGCCTTTGCCTTCCAAACAGCATCAATTCTTCTAGGTACACTTAGTTTGGTATTTTGTATAGAGTCTGGCATGAGCATCAATTTATTATGTAGGTCGAACCACAACCATTAACTGAAACAGCATTTTTCCACACTTGCCTAATACAGTTTCACCCTAGCTCATACTGTAAAAAGGTGTAAAACATCATGTAGGGTAAGCAATCTCTCTATTCCATATCTCTTTTCTATCCAAGAAACTGAATCTACAACACCGTCAGGTTTCATATTACTACTGTCATCAGCTTTAGTTGAGCGACAACTGCTTTGTCCTCAAGGAATATATAAAACATATAGAAGCTGTGATTTCGTAGTCCATCTGAGCTGGTGAACCGCAGCTAGTTGATAAAAAAGGAAGTGTGACTGGTAGAGCTGGCTATGATGGTGGTTGGGTCTCTCTGGGGTCAAAAGCCAACAGTACTCATGGGGCGACAGGATGATTACATTATGGGTTATGGTTTACATTCACAAGGGAGGGTATCTTGGCTATGCCTTAGTCATGAGACTTACGAAGCTCATGGCCACAAATGTGTAAGTGAAGCTGTAAAGATTACTCTATCTCCTAGAGTAGTGAAACCCTGAGAGGCAAGGGGCTATAATTGTCCAGGGGCATTAATTCCAACAGGTTCTGTTGAAAAAATAACTAGCTGTAATGCAGAAATGTAGAGTTTTTCCATGTTAGCTCCTAGAAGAATTGTAGCCGGATCATTGCCCTTTATATTGCATCACTAAAGCAAAAAGCATTTTTTGCACAGCTTTTTGGTAGCTTGGTCGAATACAGTGAATGTAACAAAATGGTATGACCATGCAGATGTTGGATATTTAAACACATATGTGGTTTAAGGGTCCATGGAGTCTTAACCATGGCACACTTTGACTAAATTGTTTTAATGGAATTGAGTCAAACACTGGCACAAGATTAGTTGAGTTATGACACCTAGAGCTGTGTTTAAGTAAAGGTAAGATTTCAAACGGCTGTAGGGTTCAATATATATATATACATATATCAAAGTATTCTGTTGCGAAAGGCTGATTCATACAAAACATCAATAAAACATTTTATACTCCAGGCACTCGGTTTGCAAAATCTATCTTTGGAAATACTTATTTTTACTATTAGCATTGGGAGGTAGGAATCCACTGTCACAAACTGTTGCATCTAAACTTGCACCTGCCTAAAGGGTGGTTTAAACCAAGGTAGCTTATGTTGTAAGGTAAGTGTTGTAAACATGTTTATGTTATTATTATCCTAAAAGTACCGCAAAAACAAAGGCCAATTGATAAAGTTATTTGTAAATTTATTTGTAAACTGGTTTAACTGGTTATGTCCTTTTTACCCAAAAAGCGTCCTTTTTACAACGCTGCAGAATATGATGATGCTTTACAAATCAATAAATAATAATAATACATTCAAATAAAATACTTAATGTATTGCCCCTATAGTGTAGTATAGAAAGTTTGGTAATGAGTGGGAAACTTTGTAACATCTCGTTGTAGAAGTAGATTGTACTTGAATGATGTCATTAAGCAAAGTACATTCTGGGTCTCCCCTCAAATTCATTACAGGCTGCTCATAGGGTGAAGGAAAGGAGAATTCATGGGAGATCAGTTAATATCCCACCCACATCTGGCCCACTCTGTTCCCGGATTACAATCAATTACTCATCAATGGAAAGGGTGTTATAGCTACTAGAACTCAAAAATGAACCTTGAAAAAAATTGCCTTCAATTAGCATCTTTTAAACTAGTATTTTGAAAAAGAAAAAAAAAAAGATAATATGGCTAATATTATCATCAGTAATGGATTCAACCCACAGCACACACATCGAGCAATGACCTCTCAAACTCACAGTTAGCAAGCATAACTCAGAATCAAAGTATGGCAAGCAATATTTTCAATCATAGTGCATCTGAGCAGATTAGTGCAAACCTGTGGACAGCCAATTAAGATAAAAGTAACAGAAAAAATACATTCATTTAAGTTAAACTAGTCTTAAAAAAGACGTAGAGAGACCCCCTTTGCTTAATCAAAAGCAGCAAAAAAAGGAGATTTAAATTAAAAAAAACCAACCACCCTTGATGTTCATATTTCTAATTTTACAAACAATATTAAAAGCATTCGTACATTTTGGTTCAAATAGAGTCTTTGTAAATCTTGAACACATTATTTTAGCCCACATTTACAAGTTTCCCATGCAATTACAAAGAGAAATAAATGTAATAACCTAACACAGCAGTTTGAAGTAAAATAATTTAACAAAGACATTTAATGGATGTAAAAAAAAGGACCACTGAAGACGTTTTCAAAAAAATGCATAAATTAAGGCACAATATATTAAATAGCTTAATTTAATATCATAGTGCCCAGAGCTGTAAATGGGGATTTCATGACGGTTTCATATTAAATGTATATTGAATGTACAAAAAGATATTACTGAACTCTTATAAAGAAGAGCCCCAAAAAGTTCTAGTATAACCAAAATGTGCTGATATTTATTAAATAATATCCCACTCGTTAACATAGTAATTAAACAAAATCACTTAAATTATACATTCAAGCATAATTAGTTTAGTGTGTTTTATGTAGTATTTGGGTGGCCTGGATTTAATTCATTTTAATAATCCTAATACCATAGTTTACAGTGTCAGATTCTTTTTTTATCCCTTCTTTATATGGCCTTTCTGTTACAAAAATGTAACAAGAATCAGTTGAATGAACCATTTCAAATATTTTATTGTACAGCTTACTAGAATTTTAAAAATATTACCTGAGTGTCCATCAATCACAAAAATTCATTTACTTGTTCTCCGCCTCTCCTCCTCCTTCATGTTCCCAGGGTCTTCTTTCTTCTCTGTTGATCCCCTTCTCCTAGTGATCCCCTGCATTACCCTGGTCTTCATGGCATCATCATGGCATCATCATGGCGTCATCATGGCAGAGTCTGATGAGGAAGGTATCTAGGAGGCCAGGGTAATGCAGAGGATCACCAGGAGAAGCGGAACAAGAGAGAAGAAAGAACAAAGACACGTAGAATAGGAAGAAGGAGAAGAAGCTCAGAACAAGAAGTGGAACCGTGGAGAGACATTGAGAGAGAGTGTGACAAAAAGCGAGTGACAATTCATTTTATTTCTGAATAACAAAAAGTTTGTTGGAATTTCTTTAGGTCCATGTGCACAAGACTAATACAAACTTGCATGCACACTCACTGATTCACGTACACATGATCCAAGCTCCTAGCTGATTTCATTAACCAGAGATGCAGTTCAAAATAACTATTTTTACAATTATTGCAATTATGTAATTATGAACATGAGGTTTCAGTCTCCAGGCTGAATTCTTTAATGTCACCTGGTTTTTGCAGATACAAAAACGTGTCTACAATGGATGCTCAGCTAACATCAGAATTGTTCCTGGTGATTGCTTTCAGCATATAAATGTAATCTTGAAACTGGGTTACCTCTGTACCATTTGTATGCACGCAAGTCTGAGCGACTTCAAACAAAATTCTTAGACGTTCAATGGGTTAGTTGGTGCTTTGGGCTAAAACCAACCGAATATAAAAAGGAGAGCAAAAGAGAGCATGTATTTCCTCTTCTCTAAAAATGTAATAATTCTAGTTTGTCAGTTTGGCCAGTGGGCAATACAAAGAGCTTTATATGAACTAGAGAAATATAAAATGGGCTAGTGTGATGAAAAATACATTTCAAAATCATTGGGGTCCTCAGAACCCCATAAACCCCACACAGACACACAAGATCAGCACATGCTCCTCTCTGGCCTCCGAAACTAAATAGAGTAAATAAAGCTGATTGCTCATTTTAGACAAGAAGTTTTGATGACCCTTTGGTATAGCACTGGGCCATGCAAAATGAAAAGTGGAGGAACTGGCCAAAGTGGCACAGATGTTGAGCCATTTCCCCTTTGCAGACACATTGATCATGGTATGTTTTGGGGCCATTATTTACCTAATTTCCATACTTTAGACCAATGATGGCAAACCTATGGCATGCGTGCCACAACAGGCACGGCCAAGGTCTCTGTTGTGGCCAAGATGCCAACTGACCATTTTTTAAAATGGGCCTAAAATAAAGGGAGTATGAGGTGCGTTAATACAGTGCTTCTTCACAAAGCGTGTCGGCTATTGATGGTGAGTGCAGGGATATGATATCACATCCCAGTCCACAGCACTGACAGCATGCGCACCGCAATGAGACCCTGGAACAGACCTCACGCTCCCACTACAGGAACTATAAGAGATGTGGAGAAGGAGGAGTGATAGTAAGAAAATGGAGAGAGAAAGATTAAAAAGAGAAGGATAAAGGGAAGATTTAGAGAGAAGGGGGAGGTAATGAGAAAGAGGAGAGATAGTGGCAGCAGCACCACATGGATTCCATCTGAGAACACCTTGCAATATAAATATATTTATAAACATTTAGAGTAAACGGGATGGGTGCAAGGTGTATGTATATATATATAGATTTAGATTTGGTGACATCTCAGATTTAACCCATGTACTACTGCCATTGCACATTTCTTTCTCAATATATAAATAAAAGAAGGGTTAAACATAATGGAGATTATTCTTCAACTTGCTGCATTTATCCTCCAACAGAATTACACACACACATAGTCATACTTATCATAGTAACACCAAAACTGCTATTTATAACACTGTGTGGTATACTGTCAGATAATAGATACACCTATACACCTGAGCTACACCTCAGACTATGGAGGGTCCATTATATGGACTGTTTGTTAAAGGTAAAAAATGGCTTTATGATACGATTAATATGACTTTGGTTCCCCCACTTCAAAATTATGAAAAAAATACAATGGGCTAAAAAAACAAAACAGTTTTGGGGTACAAAATATTGTAGTGATTATTAGTAGTATCGTAGTGATTATTACCAAGCAATAAAGGGATGGAGAACCTCTTGGTTCCTTGGTCCCTTAGTAGTATAGGCAAGCGGATTATGGCATCTCTTGGCCAGGGTCATGTATGCAGATGAGCGGACTTGTGGTGGAGCATACTTTTTATTATTTTAACAATTGAAAGATTGCCCACAGTGGAAGTAGAACAGGTTGTTGGGGGAATTTAGGGAAAGGCTACAGGACTGCCTCAGTCTCAGTTTGCCAACAGTAGCAATTCAACTGGCAGAAAGTGGAAGGCAAAAAGGGGACATAATTTCCATAATTGCACCTTTGGAAAGGAGAACTGCCAGTTTCTCTGCAGCACTTTTTTCCCTAAAATAATTGCTGTTTGTGAATATGATAAACATTTAGATTTTAAAAATACAGCTCATCTACCTGGTTAAAGCTAGCATTTCACTCACAAAAACATGTATGGGCAGCAATCACTTTACTCCCAAAGCTACTTTAGCATGGACTTCATATTGTAGTTCTCCATTCTGTTGTGTAGGTCATATTTAGTACAGTAGGGAATGATAAGACACTGCAGCGGGAATTGTTGGAAAACGGGGTGCAAGCACCAAAGCCATAGGTTTATTGGCGATTTCCCTACTAAAAATCTTCAAATACGTTAGAATGAAAAACCCAACACAAATCCATGTAATTATTTTATGTCAGAGGAAGAAGTAAAAACCTGTTTAGAAGTTATACTTTCAAGTATAACACTGCAGATGAAAATCCCAAATACTATACACTTTCACCAATTTAGTAATTGAACCTACCTGTGATACCATTTGTCATATTATATTTTAGACATGACACTGTCATTTCTGAATAAATACCCATATTTTCAATCGGAAAGTAGTAATCTTTGTATAATATGATTTAATAATAACCATTGGAGCCATATTAGTTGTTTTTTTTACCATGTGCACCAGTTCTCTAAGATGGCACATACATTTAATCCCTATGTAATCAATCATGCGTGTTATCCTTACAGTATCTAGCACAGAACACTAGTGACTGACACATAACTTTGACGACATGGGAAACATTGTACTGAAGAGTAGCTTAAGGCACTGAGCACATATAATGGATCTTTGGTAACATTAGAAATGTACAAAAGAACTGTACCCTGTGTTTGCGCAGACTCCCGGGGCTGGTCGGTGATGGACTTGGTGATTTTCCGGAGCGTGGGGTAGAGAGCTGGCTCCCTGGGGTTCCATTAACTGAAAATAACACAACGGATGCAAAATATGAATGAAAAGGGAACACAGAGACAGGAAAGATATTCTATATGCATTTAACTCCTCCATTGTCAGAGTGGCAACTCAGCAGTAAATGAATGTGAATTATTTGAGTTCATTTCAGACTGGGGACATTTTTTTTTTAATGTCCTCATTTCTAAGCAGGATTTATAAATATCCGAAATAAAACTGTAATGCTCGCCCTGTAACATAATGTATAGGTTTTCAGTCACAGCATTAAAAAAGAAGCTGTTATCTCATCTGAGCCCCTTCAACGTCAGAATTTTGCATTAATACGTAGAAGCCACATCTGCAAACCATGCAATTATTGTTAATTTCTGTATATTGCCAGGGACACTGTTAGCCATTCGTACATATACCTGTTATTAAACATTGTATTTAAACATAGAAAATAAGAATATATATATATAAAACCTGGATATTAACATGACTTTCGTTGTACTATATATAGATCGACATTATTATCAATTGGACTGTTATAAAATATATATTCAATAATAGTAGTATGAGCCACGTGCTGACATTTCAAAGTCAATAGTCAATGTTAAATTACAGACACATCTTTTAACTTGTCAACCTGTATTTTCTATTTACAAAGAAACATATTTCATTACGCCACAATCCCATAGATATAATCCTAGCGACAAATTAAAATGCCAGGCTATCTACTATATACATAGCAGATTAATTAAAAATTTAAAAAAAAGAAAGCATCTTACTCTTACCTTCTATAAACTCTAGCATTGATCAGGCTTCTGATTAAACAAGTGCTTTGTACAGAATTTACCCAAGGCTTAGCACAAAGGAGGAAAGGAATGAAATAATAAAGAGCTGTGGGATTAGATATATGAAGGCAGGCTGCTCACACTGTGAGCTGAGTGAGATACGGCTCTCGGAGGCAGACTGCTTTTTATGCGTAATCTTGACGTCTTCTGACCAGCAGTGGGAGGTATAGGTGGTGTCTTAGGTCTACATCAAAAGGTGTCAGTGAACCAAAATGCTGTTGCTATAGAAAAAAAGGAATTGCACCCCCCACTCCCATAACCCCCCTAAATCTTAGTAATTTAATATGCTTTGTTGTGACTCATTAAGGGACTCTTTAGTGAGGGCACAATCACCAGTGACTCATCTTAAAAGTGAAGAGACAATGGCACTTATGAACCATTGTCGATGGCTAGGACATCAGAAGCAAAACCCTGCAGAGATGTTTCCCAGTTTACAAAATCTAAACACAAACACAAATTTTGTTTAGATGAGAATGCGACCATTAAAATACAACGCAGCAGACAACGAATCCTTTTTTTGTTGCTTTTAGAAAGAATTTTTTTACTTCGTTGGTCCTTGGGTTTGCAAAGCTTGTATAATGTGCCAAAGATCAGATTTTTGGCAGTTTTACAGAAAAGCAATATTTTAGCTGTTTTTTTCTACTGTCACACTATTTCAATATGTCTGCTTCAAAGAAAAAAACTTTGATGACTCAGATAACTTCCATTAATGATGATGACACTTAGATGAATTACTAGGTAACAATTAAGAGATCACCTAAATTTTTTGGTTTTATTAAAGTAATAGTTACTTATTGTCGTGCTTTAAAATGTTTCTTTTCATAAGCAGTAGGATGATACATATACAGTTTTACAGGTCCTTTTAAAAGCTTGTTGCAGAAAGAAACTATTGGCTTAAATGTGTCACTAAGCAATTGCTCTAGCCAATAGGAAATTCAGCAGTGTTGAACATGACTTGTCTGCATCCTTGCGGGGAAGATAACGCCGAGCATCTTAATTAAGGAGACTATATCTTTCTCACGAGAGTTTTTCCCCCCAGAAATGTTTCTACTTGACAGTGTTGATAAATTAGTTATTCCTCCCCAAGCAGGGACATTCCTAGCCTTCTACAACATCTGGGCTTCTGGTTCTCAGATAACCTCACCTATATATATCCACACAAACATCACATAATCACCTTGATACTTCACACCAGGAGGTTTATTAGCTAAACCATCACATGAGTTTACATAAAACAGTAAATTGTAGGATTTGGGAAAAATGACATATTAAAAAAAAAATTGATGTCTGCTGAATCATTAATCACCCAAAGATCGGAAAAAGGCTAAAATATTATATGTTTTTAGTCGCTTGCCTTTGTTAAAACACAGCATTAAAAAGTTAATTTAGTAAAAAAAAAAATAAAAAAAAATATGGAAACGCCAATGTATGCCCTATAGTATGATTTCTGTCACGGCAGAATCAGCATATGTAAAGATATTCGAAAGCAACCCCTTCTGTTCACGCACATGTTATAAGGACATTTTGTTTGTACCTTTGGAAAGACTGCAGCGTAAACAGACAACAGTGATTCACAGCTCATCTGATAATAAGTAAACAAGCAAAGTTTCCAAAAGGTTAAGTTCACCCCCAGCCCAGCCAATTGATTTTCTACTTATATTTATTAATATTACCAAAGGAAGAATCAATCAAAATCCCTCAAGCGCGCACGATAAAGTTAGCAGAAAGATCTAAAATGAATAAGCGGTGGAAGTCGATTGTTTATCTATCAGATAAACCCAATGGTCAGTGTGTTTTGTTCACGGCACAGATTCGGATTCTGACAAATACACCAAAGGTCAGGAAAGATGATTCATATGAAAAGGAAAATGGGTAGGCTGTTTGCCTTGGGACTTTATAGTCATGGCTCAACAGGACTAAGGTCTTTAGAATAAAAAAGTGTACACTCCTTGCCCACAGAATTTTCATCATAACCAGTTTTGATTTCAACAAAAAACATTATGTATTGTATCTTCCAACATTACTCTGATGCTGCCACAGTAAATTCCGAGTAAACTCCACTTCCAAGGCCCCTTTCAGTATTCTAACACACATTTTAAAACACTCAACCAACAAACTGTGATTTGGCCTTTGGTAAGGGCGTTTGTTCACGCCGAAACCCGTTTGGTGTTTTCAGAAATAAAGAGAACTGTTTTTGGCCATTATCCTGGCTGAGTTTTCTGCTTTTCTTCATATTCATGATTGAGTGTGATACATTTGTATGCAGTGAGTACCCACTCCTCTGTTTCCCCTGTCTCTCCCCTTGACCCATGTCTTCTCCCTGTTTGTAACTTTTCAGTCAATTATAAACATAAAAATGATCTATGTACATGGGGCCTCTCTGAGTTTGACCTGACCATGCCCAACCCCGCTCTCCTCTGCCCCACTCTTACACATGACAAGCAGCTAGCCTTACCCCTAGAAAGAGCTCCGGGTTGCCTATCTTGGGTTGGCAGGTATGATGATCAATGCCAATGTCTTGTTTCTGATTATGGCATCATAGCAAAACCAACAAAAATTGGTCTGTTCCACCTTTTTTAAACAGTTTTAAAAATATAATTGCTAGTAGTGTTCAATGTGAGCATTTTAGGTGGATGATGCATTAATTCTAATCTTCCAGAAGTGGAAAAGGATGGACAGCTCGAGAAATAGTCCACACTGTCTTCATCTGCTGTTGAAATGCACCATTTATCAGACCACGTTAAAAATCAATTTGTACCCCTGTCCTCAAACCAAGTGTACCAAACCCCCTGTACTAGAAGCGGAAACGGCTGGGTAGATAGAGGCCTGGCAATTACCCGGCTAGAGCACTAGCTAATGGACTCTGACTGACATATTCTGCCCGTGGCATCAATTCAGAAATCATCAGAACGCACTTACTGATAATGAGAGTATTGTGAGTTTTTTCACTTGAATTTCAGAAAATCATCAGTCAGCAGTAAATGTGATTCCGTTTTAGCTTTTGATGCATTAACACTTTGTTAAAGAAGCAGAACCAAACTGATGTTTTTAAATGTATTTATCTGCTCTCTGGATATCAATTACCTGACCCATATTTGTTTAAGATGAATGTAAAATTGCCCATGTAAAGGCATGGTTTAACATAGCAACCAGTATTTAATCCCAGTGGCACTTTTAACTGACATCTTAGAATGAACCGACTCGGCAACTCAATAACAGATGTTATTATTATTACCCAATCAATAATACTCATTTATCAACCTTGAAAGAATGAAGAACTGGGTTGACTTTGCCCAGTTTTGATTAAGCTGCCTCATATAGTTTTATCGATATACAGATCCACCAGAAGATGCTATGTATGAATACAGTAGCCATTATACTGTACTACTTTACTATTTATTGAGAACAAATGGGCTTTAGGACATGAATGGATTGAACATACATGATGTTGGACAAGAAGGCCCTGGCTCGCAATCTCCATTCAAGTTCATCCCAAAAGTGTTCGATTGGGTTGAGGCAGGCCCGGACTGGCCATCGGGCACACCGGGCATTTGCCCGGTGGGCCGGGCCACAGCAGGGCCGCATGCAGCTCCAGGCCCCTACCCTACCTACGATCGGATCCGCGGCCGCACAGCGTTTAAATAAAACATCGGGGGTTTTTTTAACTTTATTTAACATCCTCCATGGAGGATGTTAAATAAAGTTGAAAAAAAACCCCGATGTTTTAATTTAAACCCTGTGCGGCCGCAGACCCCTAAGGCCGGCCCTGGTGGGGGCTTCCCGGCCCCGTAGAGCAGGGCCGACCTTTGGGGTGTGCGACCGCACAGGGCGCCACACTCCAGGGGGTGCCAATGCGGCACCCGGCACCCCTCCAGAGACGGACAGTAATGTCCGCCGCTGGAGGAGCAGGCTCGCAAGGGAGCGGTATCGGAGGTCTTTAACAGACCTCCGGTTCCCTTGAGTGATTTTAAGCCGGGTTCAACCCGGCTTAAAATCACTCAAGGGAGCCGGAGGTCTGTTAAAGACCTCCGATACCGCTCCCTTGTGATCCGCCCGGCAACAGCTGCTGTGCGCCGGGGTCTGTTGTCAGATCCCGGCGCACAGCACTGAAGCCGCGCCCACCGCTGCCCTCTGACCCGGAAGAAGAGAAGACAGAGAAGAACAGAAGAAGAGGAAAAGAAGCTGAAAGAAGAAAGGAAAGGTAGGAAAGCATTAAGTGAGAGTGGATTGGTATGTGTGTATTAGTATATATGTGTGTATTAGTATATATGTGTGTATTAGTATATATGTGTGTATTAGTATATATGTGTGTATTGGTGTATATGTGTGGATTGGTATATATGTGTGGATTGGTATGCGTGTGGATTGGTATGCGTGTGGATTGGTGTATATGTGTGGATTGGTGTATATGTGTGTGGTTTGGTGTATATGCTGT
>VKOC01020985.1:0-27468 GCA_009364415.1 Spea multiplicata | reverse complement strand
AACCATAACTGCCCCTAAATTAACCCCCACCTCCCCTAACTTTCAGTAGCCCAAATAGTAATTTTATACTTACAGTTAGAGGAGTGTCACAGCCATGTGGTTCTGGCCTGGAGAAGGAAGGGGCGGGGCCAGTTGTCACAGTGATTACAGGCAGGGACTGGTAAGTAGGAGCTGCTGCTGTGAGTCACTGAAACGGATTATATAATGAGGGGTATTTTTCAGAGCGTTGGCAACGAATTTCATTATCGATTATTATCGATTTTATCGATTAGTTGTTGCAGCCCTACACTATACCACTCTCCTTTAGCTCAAGTGACGGTAAATAGTATAAACTCCCATTGCCTTTCATTAGGCAAGGAAACACGTCAGGGATGTCCTTTATCCCCACTATTCTTTAATTTGGCGATCAAACCTCTCATCCGTTTCCTTGAGAATCCGCTAAACTTGAGGGAATTAGGGTGGGAAATGCCCAGCTCAAAATTGCCGCCTTTGCTGATGATCTTTTACTGTACCTTTCCAACCCGAAAGTGGCAATGCTGCTAAATTTACTTGATCAATTCCATAAGGCATCTGGATTTCTAATTAATCAGCTTAAACCTGAAGCGTTCACAAGGGGGTTAGTGGCTGTGCTTTCACGGTTGTGAATATATGAAAGAAAGAGAAACACAATAGTGCAATATGTCTCTTAAAGCTTATTTTTTATCAAATGAAGGCCGCAAGGGGCTACTCACATTTGGTGGGGGCTTCTTCACTTGGGTGATATAATTCTCGCCTTAAAGAGTTCTTTGGCAGCACCATGTAGTATGGGTTTCTTCAGTTAGCCCCATGATGTGCATTTAGGCGGTATAATCCTTGCCTTGGAATTTCTTTAGCAGCAGCCTTTGGAGCAGTCTGGAGTGTCCTCAGTTCCTTTTTGGTGAGCAGTGATAGAATTGCTCACTCCTTAGCGCATAGGTGGTATAATCCCCACCAAGGATATAGTGGTGGCTGACAAGGTATTCTGTTTTGTAAATTAAATAAGTCCAGAAGCAGGATAAAATAGAGGAAACCTTGGCAAGTGGTTCTGCTGCTACATCTACAATTATTTTGTTTTAAATTTATTTTTTTAATTGCTTTTAGCGCTTTTATCCAACCCATTTTGAGTTTACTCTTAAAACTGAGGCACTCCCCATCTTCCCTCATGCTAAACAAGGTTGGAACGGGATGTTTCCCCTTTAAATGGACTCAATTCCCATATCTGAAGTACCTGGGCCTTGTTGTTCCTAAGAATTTGGCACATCTCTATAAATTGAATTTTACTCCACTGTTACGTCGAATTCTCCCGAATTTGTTAGATTATAATTTAGTGTCCAATTATCGTTTTGCGGTGAATTGGGTTTGCCGCTGCTCCCGCTTAATTCACTAATGTATCCTTGGAGCAACAAATGTCTCCACACAGAGCCGGCCTTAAGTGTTCTGGCACCCTGCGCGGACTACTCCTCTGCCTCCCCCCATCCCCCCAAAAATCTTCTAACAAACAACTAGCTTTCATTAAAGATAGTTTATGTGCAAGTGCAAACAAGTACAGTAATATATAACTGGAAACAATAATGTACATTAAATAGAAGGAAAAAACAGCTAATCTGCTGTAACAAAAAAATTTTTTTAAATATTGAAAAACTTGGACCCCAGAAAGCATTTTCCTGGGCCCCGCTCTACGCTCCCTAGCATGTAAGCGAATCACGATCACGGAATTTAAATATTTAAAAAAATAATGCGGTCTTCAAGTGCAGACGCAGTATGCAAACGCCGGTCCGGAAGGGGTTAATTCAGTCTCACAAATCATTCAAGCTATCCATTCACACATTAATTCATTCATCCACTACCCCATCTGCCCCCTTCTTACTATGTACCCCCTTATCACTATGTACCCCCTCTCCCCTTCTCACTGCCTTCCCCCCTTTCTCACTATCTACCACCTCTACCCCTTCTCTCTGCCCCTTCTCACTACCCCCACTCTGCCCCTTCTCACTACCCCCCCGCTCTGCCCCTTCTCACTATCTACCCCCTCTCCCTACTTCTCATTATCCTTACTTACCTTGTTGCTGGAGTCCTGCGGGAGGAGCGCGAGGCGTCCGTCTTCCTGCTCTGCCGTGGTGCACGCTTCACAGCTGAGCTTCGGAATATGACGTCATATTCTGGTGCTTAGCATGAAATGATGGCACCGTAACAGAGTCACAGAGAGTGAGGGGCGCGGAGCGGTTGCTGAAAACGTCACAAAAAAATCCTCCAATGTTTTAATTGAAGTCCCGGGCAGGCGCCCCTGCTGCCATGGCATCCTGTGTGGCTGCACAGGTTGCACACGCCTAAGACCGGCCCTGTCTCCACATATCTCTTTAGCCTCTCACCTGCATCTCCCTATAGCCAACTGGTCCCCAGATATTGTTTCTAACCCGCTGCTGTTTCACACTTTACGGGCCTGGAGCCGTGTTAGGTGCCGTCTGGGCCTGGAGTTCCATTATTCCCGATTCAACCCTCAACCCGTTGGTTAGTAACCCACAGTTTCAGCATGGCAGGGAGGGTGTTGTCTTTCGACGTTTGGCTGGGGGGTTGCGTGATCGGGGACTTCCTGGACCCGAAGGGGAGCAAGGTGTTGTCCTATTTGCAGTTACGGGCTAAATTTCTGCATTTTCAGCTCCACAATCATGTTAATACCATTTTACCATAACTTCGACAACCCTTTGGACCGGCTGACAATACTGTCCCCCACCACAGTACTTAGGATGGCCACAATATATAATCTTATCAGGCCTACTATTGATTGGGATACACAAGGGGCAGGCTTTACCTCCTGGAAAACTGACTTCCCACATGTAAATTCGACCCTGTTACTCCGGGCTTTTACTCGTAATTCCAAGATTTCAATTCCCAGGGATTATAGTGAAATGTTACATAGGGTCTATGTTACCCCCAAGTTGCGGTTCCAAATGGGACTGGCGGATCAATCCAGGTGTTGGAAATGTAACTCACCCAATGCTGACCTGCTCCATTATTTATGGTCCTATGGCTCTATTGCTCCATTCTGGAATGCACTACAACTCTATATTCCTAATACTCTGGGGATTTGGTTTTCTATTTTGGTGTATTTCCTGACCAATGTCCCCTTCCGTCCACAGGACGAACAGGAAGAGTCAGGAAGAGTCCGAAGAAACGTAGAACAGAATACAGTGGTGGTAAAACGTAGACGAAGACGAACAAACACAAAGAATCGAAGATTCTTCATTATCGTCTTTGTTTTCGCGGCACAACCGCCAAATTTTCAGACAGGAGTGAGCTGATCCTCGTCTGTCCAATCAGCTTGCTCTTGTGACGTCATGCTAAGGGTCTCGTCCAATGCCTGTGCTGCTGTTTTTTGAGTTCTGAAACCGCCTTTATAAGACCAGAGCTTGCCTGAGAGATCCATTCATTTTCGCTGTGACTGCTTTGGCAACACTACTGTGCTGCATCCGAGCGTTACAGAGAGATTGTTCTGTGTGAGACTGGTAAGCCTCAGCCTGCCATTTCTCACAGTGCACTCTTCTTCACTTCAGTTCTACTGAATTAATAATTTAGTAATTGTTTAATTGATTTTTTTTAATTGCTTCTGTCTGTCATCAACTGTGTAGTGCTGAGGTTTGAGTGCCTACTGCCTGCCCTGTCTTCACTTATATAAATTAAATAATTAATAGAATTTACAAATAATAATTTATGATATATAATAATTTAATACATTAATATTATATTTATATTGCCAACATATAATACAGTATACTAATGTAGAGTGTAGACAACTACTAGTGTCTAATCTAAAATCATTAATTACTAAATAATATTATTATAATTCATTTTAGCTAGCTTAATAATTAATTAGCTATAATATATTACTAGCTATTTTTCTTTAGACAGTCTGTCGGGTAGAAGGGTTAATTTATCACACATAAAGATTAACCAGTCCACTACTACTTTTAACCCCTTAAGGACAATAAGGGTTCTTACTCGTAGTGTATTGTGGGACAATGGCTCTTTTAACATTTTTCAGTGTTGCTGTGATTTTCTTCTTTCTCATTTCATGCTCCCACACATATTATATATTGTTTTTTTTAAGGACAAACAGGACTTTCTTTAGATAAAATTTATCATATCATCTAATTTACTATAAAGAAAGATAAAATATGGGTATTTTGGGGGGTTTTTTTTAAACAAAAACTTTTACTGCAAAAACTAATGAAAAAAACTAATGAAAAAATCTGCTAAATAGATTCTACTATTTGTCCTGATGTCCCAATGTTTTTATGTTTTTTTGCTATTTTCTGCACGTTATGGGGCAATAAGTACAGGTAGCGTTTTGCTATTTCGAAACCTTTTTTCCAAATCTGGTAATTCTTCCCCCGATGTGCCATTTCGGGTATCTTTGAAGCCAGCCAATGCAATTTACTCCATCAAATCATATATTTTTAAAAACTGGACACCCCAAGGTATTTGAAATGCTGGTATTTTAACCCTTTCCATGCACTACTTTTACCACCAGCCTTTGTGAAACTTTATGGTAACACAAATGTTTTGTATTTTTTCCCACACATGTTGTACTTCAGGTATGAATTTACCGCTCCTGGTATATGTCCGTGTCAAACAACACCCCAATATGTGTTCAGTAACATCTCCTGAGCGCAGTGATACCCCACATGCATGGGTTTGTAGGGTTATTTGTGAGGTGTGTATTTTTATGCCATTTAGACATCTGGTCCTACTGCCCCCATGACCCATATTTGGGACATCTTTGAAACCCGCCAATTCAATTTACCCCATCAACTCATGCATTTTTTAATATGAGACACCCTATGGGCATTTGTAATGCCAATATTTTAACTCTTTCCATGCTGGAATTTTTGTAAAGATAAAGAATTTTAGGACTTGCTTATTAAAACTTTCTTTTTTGGTGACAGTGGGGATTTTTACATTTTTACCATTTTTTTTAAATTTTTTTTTTTACTAATTAATCCGATTAGTGCGCTGGGCTCCATTGACCTTGCATGGTTGGATGGAGTATCCTGCATTCAACCTGCAGGAGGAGCTTGAGAGTTCTCAAGACGGTCTGGATAGACCCTCTGTGAACTCATTTTCTATTGTTAATGCCATCCTGTGAATGACGACAACGTCATTTACAGGATGGCACTTGTGGTTGCTCTTGGAAGCAATCACAAGGCTATCGGGGCAGGAGGGTAGTGTTACTGACATGCCTCGATATCGAGGCATGTCAGCAACACAGTTTATGCTTAGGTAGCGATTCCGATCGCTTCCTAAGCTGTTTTAGCGGCGGCGGCCATTTTTCTTCCGGGGAGGGCTTTTCTCCCCGGATCCACGGTCAGCCTCATTTGTGAGGCTTCCGTGGATGCTGCAAAGCCGCCGATCACAGTGATGCAGCTATTTAACGGCAGCCCGTACATGTACGCGCATTGTCGTTAAGGGGTTAAGCTCAATCTAGAATTTGATAAATCATTTTATTAATAATAATTAATAAACCCTATTATTAATAACTTAGTTAATAATTTTATAGTTAAGCTAATCTGTTATTAGTACTGGTGCTGCAGCTCTTTGTACTTTGTTTTAGCAACAGCAAGAGACCAAGTCAATTTTTCTTAATTAATATTTAATTTCATTTCATTTGTTTTGCTCACCTCAGTCCATCAGTGAAGTGAAGTCAAGCAGTGATGGTAACTGTTTTGCTAAAGATTAATATTTTCTCATTTTTCATTTTATTTTATTAAAAGTACCCTTACTGTTTTGCTCACCTCAGTCCATCAGTTAAGTGGACTTGTTGGGCTAGTGAGTGCAGCCGCATAAGTGCTGTGTGTTTTTGTTCAGCATGCAGTAAAGCTAACTGTTTTGCTGTTACATTTTATTTTCTAATTTCTTTTCAAGAAAGATTGACTGTGTGACGACAACTGTATTAAGCAAAGCTTCAAGGTACTAGCTGTAGTACTATTAAAACAAAATAATTTAGCACATTTATGTAGAGTAAACAGGAGTAGGACAACTATGTCTGCTTCTGTATCTGATTTAAACTAAAAGTTGTTTAGCCCCATAATATAATTTAATAAGTAATTCTAATCTATAACATATCTAATCTATAACATAATTCTAATTCATAATCTATAAGTAATTCTGATTCATAATCTATAATATAAGTAATTCTAATTTATAATCTATTAATATTATATATTTTAATATTAATTAATCATATACTGATCTAACCTCACTTTAGCTTAGTGGGCTTGAGAGCGTCTGCGTTTGCCTAGAGGTAGACTTAGAATAGTAAGGAAATATAGCTTTAGCATAGTAGTAGGCTAGGCTCTTAGGCCCGTGTAAATTTAAAATAAAAATAAAATACTGCTGGTTAATAGTTAATCTTGAGTTAATAATTTAAATAACTTGAGCACTTTGGAAGATTGCACACAACAGCACAGTGCAGTTGTGCATAGTTTTACCTTTTCAGCAGTAGCTGAATATCCTCTTTTTCCTTAATACATTTATTTTCCCTGTCCCCCTTGTTTTAAACACTACACACACAACACCAAATTTGAAATGGATCCTCCTTTTGGGACTAAGGAGGGACAAGCTCCATCTACCACCACCACTACCACCAGTTCTACGATGTAGCCTTTGCGTCAGTCTAGTCGGCCAAGTAGGCCAAGCTCTCGCTTATCATTTGGGGAAGCATTGCTTGAAGGATCATCAAGGAAAGGCAGCAAAAGCAGGCAATAGTAGCTCTGCTAGGCCCACATTCTCTATGGTTTTTTACGGAAAGCCTAAATAACCAGAAGCACGTTCAAAGTTAAAGGGTAGCACAACTAGTACTTCTTTTTACTCACTGGACTAGTAGAAGTGCCTTTTACCCCAAGCAGCATCTTCCCCATCCACGAGCAGCATGCAAGGTACCAAGCAGAGCCAAATTAGCAGCAAGACTCAGAGGGGTTTTCCCAAACCAAAGCAATCTCATTCCTTCGTAGGGAAAACCACCACCTCTACCACCACTAGTGCTGCGCCTACTGTTCCCACCGGTACCGCCACGCCATGTCCTCCTAGCACCTCTAGCAAGCCACCAAGTCCTTACAATATTTTTGTAAAGACAGTTAGAGAGAAGGCTACACATAGTGGAACTCCACCTAGCGAGGTACTAGACGAACCTGAGACTGAGAGGCCAAGTGCAGAGTTAGGGTCTGTTCTTTCTGCTCGCACTACTAGTCTTAGCTCCAGGACTAAGTTCCAGCCTAGCAGGAATTCCATTTGATCTGGCTAATGAAGAACTTGCCTATGAGCCAGAGGAAGTAGAGGAAATGAGTGGCCAGGAATCAGATTCCTCAGGGAGCAGTGTACAAATGACTAGTGCACAATTTTCCCCTGAACCACCACCAGCAGCAAAACCTACCAAATCTGCTAGACTTAAAGCAATTAGCAGTCCCACTATTTCCAGTACTGGTACCACCAGTGCCACCACCACTAGTTCTGCTGTTGTTCATCCACCTCGAGCAGTAGAAGCAGCACCCAAGGCACAGTCCAAAGCTCTCTGCGCCCCAATTTGGGAGCACTTTAAAAATGTCGAAGAAGGGTGCTATGGAAAGTGCAAACATTGTGAGAAGCTAATAAGCAGAGGGAAAGTGTCTGGGCATTTTACCAGTGCTAGCATGAAGCATCACCTCAGCACTCAACACAACGCTGTGCTATTGGGGAAAGATGCACAAGAAAAACATTTCAGGCAGCATAGTGCAGACAGCATAGCTGGTGGCCGTGGTACTACAACTAGTACCATCTCCAGGGAGAGTGGAAAAACCCCAACAGCTGCTTCTGAGCCAATAGCAGCAACACCTAGTGCTTGCAGCCAAAGACCAAGGCAGGTTGGAGCACTGCATGTCCAGCCCACCCTGGAAAAATTTGGGGCATTCCATTCCAAGAGGTCAATGCACAGACAGCAGGCCAATAAAGTAACCCGACTTATTGGTCAGTTCATTGCTGTTGGAGGGGCATCCTTCTCCATGATTGAAGGGGAGCCTTTCAAACAATTGATGGCGGCTGTGGCTCCACAATACACAGTTCCGTCACTTTCAGTAGGAACATTGTCCCCTCATTGTATCGGTCCTGTGTTTCAGCAGTGAAAGCGGAGCTTTCCAAGGCTGCTGGTCAGTGTGTTCATTTCACAACAGATTTCTGGAGTGCACCTAGCAGGCAGCATGCCTTTCTTTCTTTGACAGTACACTGGTGGCAGCCCTGTGTGTCTAAGGAAGCTGCTGCAGCAGGCTACCGATCATTCCTTCTCCATGCAGAAGTGATGGATGAAAAGCACACTTCCGAAAATATTCTGCATGCAATGAGGAAAATGTTTAGCCTTTGGGTGGGAGCAGAGGCAGGCACCAATGTTGAAGTTGGTTTTGTGGTAACTGACGGAGGTGCCAATATGGTGAAAGTGCTGCGAGATGGTCATATTGTTGGTGTGCGCTGTGCAGCCCACATCATCCATCTTGTAGTGAAGGCAGCAATGTCAGAAGGAACTAATGTAGCAGCAGTAGTTCTGTCCCGCTGCAGAAAGATCGCTGGGCACTTTCACCATAGTGTTAAGGCTAGCCAACTTTTGAGGGAAGAGCAAGAGAGGGCAGGTCTTCCCGTACACTGCCTACGACAGGATGTCAGTACGCGGTGGAACTCCACTTTAGAGATGCTGGAGAGGATTTTGGAGCAGCAGAGGGCAATCCATAATCTTGCCTCAGTGCATAATATTGGGATTACATCTCTATTGAATAGGGAGGATTGGACAGTGGTCGCCCAGCTAGTGGCAGTCCTTAAACCATTCAGGGATGCCACAGAAAATGTTAGCTCAAACACTGCCAGTCTAGCCCAGGTAATCCTAGTGTTCTCCCATCTAGGCAGCAAGATGGATGTGTTCCTTGAAAACCATGAGGCTGTTCAAGGTGGCACTCTACATCCTGACGTAGCAACCATAGTCAGGAAGCTGAAGGATCTGCTAAAAGTATGCCTTTGCAAACGCATGGAAGAAAGTCCCGAAAGCATGCTAACGTGCCTTTGCGATCCAAAGATTAAGGGAAAGCTAGAAATGAAATTCAATATTCTCAGTAGCTACCGGGAGCAATTGGTTCAAAAGGTGCGTGACTGGCAGCGTAAAATGGGAATGCTGTCCGAGGAGCGAGTGGTGCAGGAGGAGGAAGAGATGATGTTGTCTGGTACTCCTAGCAGCAGCAGCATCAGAAGCACTGCTACAAGCAGCACAACACAGCTGAGTGGAGCAGCTGCGTTTTGGGAAGAGGCACTTGGGAGTATAGTTGGACCATCTGACAGAGCTAGCAGCAGCAAGGAGAGTAGTGCTGCTGAAATGGTCAAACTTTACCTCTGTGAAGTTCCTTCTGTGCCTAATGTTGATCCTCTTAGCTACTGGGATGAAAAGAAGAGTGTGTGGCCTGCACTGTCATGGGTTGCGCAGCAGCTAATATCATGTCCGCCAACCACTGTTCAAAGTGAGCGCGTGTTTTCTATGACTGGAAACATACTGAGTCCACAGTGCTCACGCATGGCACCTCATCTGATGGAGCAGATTGCCTTTCTTAAATTCAATCTGCCCAAGTTGGGTTACCCAGCTCTTAGCTTGGAAAGTTAATTTTCCATAATGGGAAGGGTAGTTTCTCCCCCTGGTTTCACTTGTTTGCGGTGTGGCAACGTCTGCTACCTCCGCCGGTATAGCCAATTTACGCTAGGGCCTAGTGTCTGAGTTCTGAAAGTCCGCTCCCAAACGTCTAGGACTGACAGTCTTTGGATGCTTTGCCCTGGGGTGAAACAGGTGAGCGGGTCGTCAGTTGCCCCCTCATTCACCTTTTTCCTTTTCCTATGCTGCTGGTGGTGGTGGTGCCAGCATCTTTTGCCAGTTCCCTTCCTGGCTGAAATCATGCCTCAAATGTCCCTAATGTTCAAGGTAGTTCTCCCCCTGAATGCACTTGTTTGTGGTGTAGCAACGCCTGCTACCTCCGCCGGTGAAGCTAATATACGCTATGGCCTAGTGTCCGAGTTCTGGAAGCTTTGCTTTTTCCAGTCCTGTCCCATCAAATTTAACTAAACTAGGCATGCAAATGCAGGTAGGTAGGTAGGTATAGCTAGGTAGGTAGTACTATAAACATTAAATAAATATTATAAAGTAAATAATAAATATAACTTTAAAAATATAATAACATTGATTAACCCCCTTTTTTTTTTTAAAGATTTAAAACTTTTATTCACCGGAATCATAGTACAATACAGAAAAAGTATCATCCGTAAACATAGTAAAAAAAAAATAGAAAGGCACCCGCCTCGCAGGACGGTACAGTAGTATCACAGACACGGTTCGGAAACATGAGACAGAGATACAGGGAGATGATAATAGGCAAGATTCACAACGGAGGCTGGAGAGGCACGAGCGTATGAAGAAGATGGAGGGTCGAAATCAGCCTGAGAACTTGTCGATCTAGTCGTATCCGGTGATATTTTTCCATTTAAGTACAATGAAAGCAAATGTCACAAAAACGGGATTGCAAATTACAAACATACAGAACCAGTGGCTACCAGAGCCAAACAAAAAACAAATTAAAAAAAATAAAACATGTTACAGCGATGCACTAGAAACCACGTCTACACAATTAAGGGTCCGAAAGGACCGTGAGAGAGTGTATGACCTCCACAGACACAATAAAACCACCGCACACACAGATCAAGGCCGCCAAAAAAGGAACACTGGTCAGGTGAGGTCAAGCCCACGCCAGCTCCATAGAGGAAAGGCACGGGTCTCTAAGTCAACAGTATTCAGAAAGGAGCCGGCTCATGAGCCAAGGGGTCCAAGTTTTCGTGTATATGTGTGTGGTGCAGGAAGCGTCGTGGGACATTTTTTCAAGGATTCTATGTCGTTCAATAGTGGAAACAATATCGGAGGGGGAGAAGACGATTTCCACTGTCTGGCTATACACAATTTAGTAGCCAAGAGAACGTGAATGAGCAGTTTACGAGATGGAGGTGGAATGGGGTCAGAAAAAATATGGAGCAGCGCCAGTTCCGGAAGAAAATCGAAGGGACAGCGAAAAAGTTGGCGCAACATATCAAACACAACCCTCCAGAGTGGCTGCAGCACCGGACAGCCCCACCAAATATGAAGCATAGTGCCCATTTGACCGCATCCCCTCCAGCAGAGCCTGGATTGGGTAGCCCACATGTGTGCGAGACAGACTGGGATGAGGTACCAACGGCAGCTGAGTTTTTTCTGGAGCTCTATGTGGTTGGTGCAGTGGGTGACCCCACGCATCGGCTCCTCCGCCTCCAGCCATGATTCTAGGGGAATCTCTGCGCGCAGATCCCTTTCCCAGGCGAGCATATGCGGTAACTTACGGGCAGAGAAACGGGCTATTAAAAGGGCGTACCACATAGAAATGGCTTTTGGGAACCGAGGGGCAGAGTCGCGCAAAGAGGACAACTGGAGGAGGATCGGGGAAGAGTGACACACAGGAGAGGGCAGCGAGCCGAGTAGGTGACGCATCTGGAGATATTTAAAAAAGTCACGATTGGGAATGTCATACGTGGAAACCCCCTATTTTTTTAACACCCATTAATATTAAAATTAATTATTTAGACATAATACATCTTTATCCAAACCAGTGCACTGCTACTACTCATAACCGTACATTAACCCTAAGCTATTTTTAGTTCCTGTCCCACATTTTTCCATCCGCATACCTGCCAACAGACCCAACTTTTTCAGGGACAGTCCTGCTTTTTTCCAGTCCTGTCCCATCAAATTTAGCTAAACTAGGTATGCAAATGCAGGTAGGTAGGTATAGCTAGGTAGGTAGCACTATAAACATGAAATAAATATAATAAAGTAAATAATATAGGGCTGCAACAACGATTCGATAAAAAAGATAATCGATTATGAAAATCGTTGTCAACGATTTTCATAATCAATTAGTTGAATCAATTTTTATCGATTTATAAAATTATGTTTTTGAGAGCAAATGCTCTGAAAAACTGCCTTCTATAATCCGATCTCAAATAGAGATCGGATTATAACTGTAGAATCCAGACCCCCCGCAAAGCTGCAAGAGATCTGGATCCTCTCTGCCACCCGGTGAGGGTCTGTGCAAAACGCGCAGATATCTTCCGCTTCTCCCCTTCCGCTTCTCCCCGGGGCTTCTATTACTGAACCCGGCGTCATGGAAGCCCCAACGGAAGCGAAGGGGAGAAGGTGCTGTCTGCGCGCATTGCACAGACCCCTACCGGCTGCCGGAGAGGAAGTATTATCTTTATTTTTATGCTCATTTGCCCTGTGTTTCTTCTGTTCATATATTAACCCCTGGTGGGGCAGGTAGAATTTTTGCGGGATCTATTAATTATGTGCATTTGTGGTTTTTTTATTTTTTGATGTCTGTAATATTTGAATTATTGTTTATATTGTCCATATATTTATATTGTATATTTTTTTGTCTATATTTAATATAAAAAAACTATTTTAGCGATGTCAGTTTTTCTTACATCGGGGGCATAAGACATTATCGGGGGCACAGTGGGATCAGGGGGACAGTGGCATAAAGGAGCTATAATGGCATACAGGGGGACAGTGGCATAAAGGGGCTATAAGGCATATCAGGGGGCACAGTGGCATATCGGGAGTATAAGGCATATTAGGGGACAGAGTGGCATATAGGGGCTATAAGGCATCTCAGGAGGGGTATAAGGCATATCAGGGGACAGAGTGGCATATGTATATAAGGGGGCACAGTGACATTTCTGACATATAGGAGATGTGATCCTGCACCCACACAGGGTTCCAAACAGCACGGTCCTCTAGGGTATTAACGCCATATCTCAGTTAGGTAATCACCCACGATTTATTTGTAGTCCACGTATGAAGATATTTACAGGATTACATAGTACACAAAGTCCCTACAAACAAAAGCCTAGCTCGTCTGAGCGCTTACTAACATATAACTCCCTCAATACTAAGGGTCTATAATCGCACCAACCTTTTTGATGGTCTCTTTTGTGCATTGCAAGCCCTGCTGCTTCCAAACAAACTCTCTCTCCTCTCCCTCTATCCAACAGATGAGGTTATAATGCAGTCAGTGCAGCTAATTACTTGCAGCTGACCAGTGCATTGGAGTCAGCTTAAACACCCGGCTTGGAACCCATGTCAGTCCAGGTGCATGTAAACTGCGGGGTGGAGCACCAGCCTGCCCTATATGTCGTATAAAACCCTGCAAAATCGAGGGGGAATGTATACCCCTTCCACAACAACACCCCGCACCTTGTTACAGAGGGTATAAGGCATATATAGGGGCAGAGTAGCATATAGGGGGTATAAGGCATTTCTGGGACAGAGATGTGCATAACTGGGCAAAAATAGTTTACATGAATATTTACTAGTAAAGCTTTTTTGGGTAATTTTTGGGTTGTAAATTGTAAATTATAAGTTTTTATTTTTAATCGAAAAAATAATCGGCCAACTAATCGATTATGAAAATAATCGTTAGTTGCAGCCCTAAATAAATATAACTTTAAAAATATAATAAAATTAATTACCCCCTTATTTTTTTTTTTTAACACCCATTAAAATTAAAATTAAATTATTATTTAGACATAATAATCTTTATCCAAACCAGTGCACTGCTACTACTCTTAAACATTCACCCTAAGCTATTTTTAGTTCCTGTCCCACATTTTTCCATCCGCATACCTGCCAACAGACTCAACTTTTTCAAGGACAGTCCTGCTTTTTTCCAGTCCTGTCCCGTAAAAGTTGGGTTGTTGGAAAGTATGCCATTGTAAATAGGTAGCAAATGTTAGGCATGTATTTAAAAGTGGTCTAAAATCGATTTAAAAATGTAAAATCGCTATTCTTTTATTAAACATCTATGGATGTGTGTGTATGATAAATAAGGCCAAGTTCCTTGGAGCGTTTGTCTAGGTCTCAGGCAAGACAACTGCTCGGAGGAACTTGGACCTCAGTTTAGGGCAATGTGTATTGTGTACACCTCGGATAGCACCATGAAAGTACGTGTGTGCGACTGTATTGGTTGTTTCAGTTTTGCAATTCATTCGTTGATGCCAGACAAGTCCCCGGTCGGCAACCAGTAGAGTCGCACACACGTACCTTCACGGCGTTAAAGGATCTGCTGCTGCTGCTGCTCCGATGTGTTCTTAACCTTGTATTAACCCCTGGGCAACTGGGAGAAAACAAAGATAAAACGAGCACGAAGAATGTCCACGAATATTCGCCTGAATGGAAGACAGGAACAGCCGAATATTCACGGAATACTAAGATTTTTTTATTTTCCCGAAGACGAGCACAAAGAGCCCCCTGGTGCCCAAGTCTAATTGGGGATTTAATTTGGGGGTTAATTTGGAAAAGAAAACTGACTTGGATATGTTCTTGGGGGGGGGGTTGAGAAAGTGTGCAGGCGGTGCGAGCTGCCTAAGGAATTGTGTGGAAACTATTTAACCCCACATCTGAAGGGGAACGCCTTGGAAGTGTTTGCTTTCTTACCAGTGGAAGTTGATCAGGACAATGAGGTCATAAAATCTGCCTTGTTAAAAAGTTTTAACCTCACCCATAAATTCTACAGAAAAAAATTGAGAGATGCAGTAAGCTACATCGGACAATTGCACCGAACATGCTGGACAACTTTGGACTGCTTTCAGGCAATGGACTGGGGGCCTACAAGTTACTACATATGAGGCCCTGGAGGATCTGATGATTTTGGAGCAGTTCCTGAAGACACAAAGTCCTGAAGCCGAGACTGGATTCCCCAACAACCGAGTACAAGCACCACAGGGACCATCTACCTGGAAAGGAGCAGCCTTTGCTGGCTGCCCTGCTTAATTAATTGTCCAGGTATTCCACTTTTTGCCTTACCCTGTCTGTAATCAGCATCATTGCTGGCTGCCCTGCTTAATTAATTGTCCAGGTATTCCACTTTTTTTGCCTTACCCTGTCTGTTATCAATCATACATTTATATCATCCCATTGTTTGTCCTTTGATTTGTCATTGATTTGTCATTGAACAAGGCCCAGGCTTCCATGTGACGTGTTTTTTCCCGTGCCGGGGATCGTTTTCACCCAGGGCTGGTCGGCAGAGGGGTCGTGCCGCCAGCAGGGCAGCCTTCACCGGCTCTAGACCCCGTTTCCCAATGGCTTTGCCGACCTATCGGTCCCGCTACCGTACTGCATTTTCCCGTGATTACGCCAGAGGCAGAGGATACCCAGCCTCAAGAGGGAAGACACCTGCAGGTAAGACTTGTTCCTATTTTCGGGTCGTCGCCCCTCCTTGTTTCCTGAGCAACATCTTTCTGGTGCGGAAGAAATCGGGAGAGTTCCGCCCCGTCATCAACCTCCGCTCGCTGAACTCTCAGGTGGTCTACCGGCACTTCAAGATTCACTCCTGTGTGATATTCTCCGCGAGAACGACTCAGCTCCGTGCCCTGGTACTTCACGAAACTGCTTAAGCCGGCCATAGAGTTTCTTCGCACCTGCAGCGTTTGATGCATCATCTACCTGGACGATTTACTCCTTATGGCACAATGACTCTACGACGGGATACATCCCTCGCAATCTGTCTTCTTCAGGTTCTTGGTTTTGTCATCAACGAGGCAAAGTCGGTCTTGATTCCAACCCAGTCAGCCCAGTTTCTGGATTTTACGATACTCGGTGGCGGCAGTGCTCCGGCTTCCTCAATCGAAGATAGTTACCATCAAAAAGGAGATCCGCAGATTACTTTGTCGTCAGGTGGTCTCCCTCCGGAACCTTGCCAGGGTTATTGGTCTTCTATCATCCTCCATTTAGGCCATTTTTCCGGGATCCCTGCACTACAGGGCTCTTCAGAGACTGAAGACATGCCATCTTTGCCTGTCCGGTTGTTACGACCACTTTATCCCTCTGTCTGACAAGGCTCGTCTGGAACTTCACTGGTGGCTCATGCACATGACACTTGGAACCGGTGGGCCATCTTCGGATCGGTTCCAGATCTCGTCTTGGATTCAGATGCCAGCCTAGGTGGCTGGGGAGCAGCATGCGGAGAGACGGCGACAGGGCAGTCTGTGGACCAGCAAGGAGCGCGATCTTCATATCAATTGCAGATCGCAGATTGGTTCTCCCGCCACTGGAGGGATGCGACTGGCGTCTTCGTAGCAGCGTGTTTCTCGCACTGGATCATTCTTGGGGTCTTCATCTGAATCACTTCGCGTCCAGGGCGAATCGTCAGACTGACAAGCTCTTCAGTTGGCTGCCGGACCCGCTTTCCATGGCAGGATTGACCGTTCATGGGCGCCTATGCTTTTCCCCCCGTTTTCCATGATCCTCCGTACACTCCACTGCCTCAGCAGGAAGGGTGTTTTGGTTCTGGTGATAACCCCCCTGAGGAGGACTCAACCGTGGTTTCCGCTCCTTCTGGAGAGGCCGTGTACAGATCCCTTGCTCATTCCCTCGTCGCCGGACTTGCTTCTGGATCCAGAAGGGAATCCTCATAGTCCTTTCCCAGGGGATCCTGGGATGTGTCAGGACTATCATCGGTGGCTAGAGACCTACTCTGGGGATCCTGGGCTCCTGGAACCAGAAAATCCTATCTCCAGATTTGGGGCATTTGGCATCGCTGGTGTCCTAAACACTCCGTTGATCCCTTTACGGCCCCCGTTGTTGCGGTCCTGAACTTCCTCGCTCATCTCTATTCCCAGGGCAAGTCTTAACGGACCATTAATTTGTTCCGCTCTGCCACCTCCACTGCCCATGTTCCTGTGGACGGCTGTATGCCGTTTTCTACGGGGCATCTGGTCTGAGTGCCCTCCATCAGCTCGTTATTCTACCTTTTTGGATGTTTCTCAAGTGTTGGGTTTGGTGGAAGAGTGGCCAGACAATGCTCTACTGTCCTTTCGCCAGTTTTCCGCTTAGACTGTGCTTCTGCTGTGCCTGCACTCCTTTCATCGGGTCTCCGATGTCAGAGCTTTCAACGTGGACTCCTTTTCTTTCTCCCCTCAGGGGGTGTCTGTTTCCATTTCCCGTAGGACCAAATCCCACTCGGTCTTGGTAGTCCTATCCGTATTTTCCGGATCGGCCAAAGCTTTGTGTTGGCCAGTGCGTTTGCGCATACCCGACGGGTCCCCTTTTCATTTCTTATGTCCGTCCATTTCATCCTGCTTCGGCCCCTACCTTGGCATGAGCCCCCTACCTAGGTATTTTGGGGCTCATTCCGTGTGTGGCGCTGCAGCTATGGTGGCTTTTTCCTCAGGGAGCTCTCTTGCGGAAATTATGTTGGCAGCTGACTGGTCCGGGGAATCTACTTTCCGAACCTTTTACTTTCGGCCTCAGTCGCACGCTTGATTTGCTCTTCTGAGGCGTTAATATTGCAAAATACGAAGCCTCCTGTCTCGCTATAAAATTGGGGACTCATCTAGCCTTGTTGCATAATTCATCTAAAATTTATTAAAGACAGGAGGTGAGTATTTTCTCTTCCTTGCGTTTCCCTCCCTGGGTTCATTCTCGCTCTCTATCTGTAATTAGAGTTACCTATTTGTCATGTTGCTTTACCTTATGATTAGCCATTTATTATTGCCAGGTGGTTACATTTCTGGCCTGGTACTGTCATGTCGTCTTTGTGCTTTCAGGCCGTCCTTCAGCTATATGATGTGTTCTGGCGTAGGTTTCTGTGATGTGTTACAGTGCGGGTTTTGCTTCCGCGGTTCGATGTTCTTCAGTTTTTCTTGGCGATTTTGTTCCTGTTCGGCATCTCTACAAAGAAAGAGGAAGAAAGGAGGGATGCAGAGGCTTATATATTGTTTCTGCTTGTTTTTCATTGGTTGTTTATTTTATTGTTGTTAACTCCTTGCTGCTGGATGTTATCAGTAAAGAAGGATAATGCAAAATACTCGCCTCCTGTCTTTAATAAAATTTAGATTAATTCTGGACCAAGGCTAGATTAATCCCCAATTGTATGTGATCATGATGCATTAATAGGACACATTTAATAACACATTTTTAAATATTTATACTTTATATATTTATACTTTATATATTTCATATTTATTATTAAATATATTGTTTTGGTATTGTGACAGTGTAAACCCCAGGGAGATGCTTAGTGTGGCATTTGGGTACAGGTGCTATCCAGATTGTAAATATGGGTCCCTGGGGTGGAGCAATTGGAGAGCAGGGTGGGCCAATTCCCCATTTTGTGGAAACTCCATGCCAAGTTTTCCATGAGGCAAGAAGTCCACAGGATCCGGTCCGGGATTTCTATGAGGCTGGCATCAGGCACAGGTGCTGGACATTAAAAACCCCTGGAGCCTGATAGTCAGAGAGACTGTTGGGGGAAGAGGAAGTTCCCTGTGCTCCCAGGGCAAGGAGAGGCCCTGAAGAAGACAATCCCTGAGCCAAGTGAGGCAATACCTGCCTGGACATTGTGTGTGCTGTCTGGGGAGAGGTTTTCCAGAGCCTGGCGTAGCTGGGTCTGGCTGGGAGGGTGAGTTAGTGGATGATTAGGCCGGTCAGTCTGGACCAGCATAGTTCAGGTAGAGAGGGCTCCAATTGGGAGCTAGGTTTTTGTTTTATGATTTGGTTTTGGGGTTTAAGCGGTTAAAATAAAGCACTGTTTTGCTAAAAACTGGTGTTCCTGACTCTGATTGCCCTAGAGGACTGTGCTTAAGACCCTTAAAAGTGACATGTATGGCCCTTATGCTATAGGGTTTGTCACAATATACATACATTCAGGGTTTTCTCTTACCCGCTCGGCGTCCTGCTCTCTCTCCTCTGTGGCGAGTCTCCCTGTTCGGTCTCGGTGCCGGCTTGTTAATGCTCAGAGGCGCGCGAAATGGCGTCACTTCACGGCGCTCACACGCATTACAAGCAGGCAAACGTGGCAGAAGCCAGGGAGAACCGTCGCCGCAGACTCATATTAAAGGGTAAAGTACGGGGGGGAGGGGGGAGGCGTCGGCGAAGTTTAAAATGCCCCCCCCCGCCGACCCAGCCGGGGAGAGGGGGTGCGAGCATTTTAAACTTCGCCCAGAGCGGCCGATTAAGGTCATTTCGACCGGAAAACCCTAGCATAAATATAACAACACACAACACACCATAACTAGCTCACATCACATATAGAACACAGCGTGTGTGTATGTGTATATATGTACACACATACTGACACTAACACAATACCTATACATCAGGGGTGTCCAAACTGCGGTCCTCCAGCTGCTGCAGGACTACATTTCCCATAATGCTCTCTCAGCTAAGAGGCTGGCTGAGGAGGATGGGAGATGTAGTCCTGCAGCAGCTGGTGGGCCGCAGTTTGGACACCCCTGCTATACATGCACATACTACTCCCATCCCATCACCCATGTAGCTCACACTACTGTCCCTTCACCCCCCTCTCCCTCTTACCTCATGGAGACCTGCGTTCACTACAACTAGCAATTCCATGATGACACAACCTTACAAGTATGCCTTACTGCTTCAGGCAGTGAGTCAAAATTAGCCACTTTTATTAGAAATTCTATTTATGGAAGCTATTCAGGTTTAACAAGCTCATTCATAAGGGAGGTCATTTTTCAGGATGGATATTAATAGCATGAAGAGCTAGACATTTCAGGCTGATATGACAGCAATTAATTTGAAGTGTTATATCCTACATCTCACAGAAAAGGGAAACATTAGAAGCCACAATGCCACTGGTATTAAATCAGGGCACTGGTATCCCATGGTATTCGTAATCTTAATATAAGGTTTCACAGGGGTTACCACCTAAAGTGAATTTAAAGACCTTAATCAGCCAATGGTCTTGTCTTAGATTCCGTATGGGTAGCCATCTGCCTGTCCATTTATGTTGGGAGGGGGTTCCACTTATCTACCGCCCTCACCGTAAAAGAAAACTTCCTTATATTACATCTGAGCCTCCGACCCACTAGGTTTATAACTAGGCCTCTTGTTCTTGTTCCTAACTTCCATCCTTGCTTTGGTAAATTCATTGTGTGTTTAAATGTTTCACATCCCTATCTCTCTTTTCGTTCTTCTAAGCTATACATATTGTAAGATCCCTTAGTCTTTCCTCATAATATTTATACTGCCAACCATTTACCATTTTAGCAAACCTTTCTCTGAACGCTCTCAATATCCCTCTGGGAATGGGGTCTCCAGAACTATACCCAATATACTAGATTACGTCTCACCACGCACCTAATTTGGCATATCCACCTCCATTCTCCTGCTATTAATGCCTCTAGCTACACAACCCAGCACATTGCTTACCTTTCCAATGCTTTATTACATTGTCAGTCTACTTTTAAGTCCTCAAAAATCTCTCTCAATGCTATATTTTGCCTGTGGATTTTTATGTCCTAAATGCGTGTTATCGTTAACAAGACTTATATTTTGAATGTACACCATTAACTACAACTTTTGGTGGCAGCCATATAACTATTTTAACATCTAAACAATGCTATTTATGTATGTGTCTTTTATGAGAGAGAATATCAAATGCTTTACTGAAATCCGTCATAGAAAAGACGAAATTAAACGAGCTGTGCTAGTCTAATTGAGCATAATGGGTAGTGAAGGAATACGAAGGGCCGGTGTCCTCTACTGATTAAGAGATTAAGGTGTAAGTGAATCAGGTGATAAACTATCTCTATATAGCAAGACAGCACAGGGGTAGGTGGGCACGGTGCAGACTTGTGGGGAGATGAAAGAAAGCGTGTAGAAGAGAGAAAATTACACATGTATGTTTGTAAACTTCTTAAACTACAAAGAAGTTTTATCACATTCTATCATCACGTACATTCATAATTTTCAAGGACACTTTTTTTTAAAGCTTGTCCTAAATAAACTTAATCACCCTATTAACAGCTAAAATCACTTTCTGGTTCGTTTTAAATGCTAGTTATATAAAAATCCCCAGTTGCTGTGTTTCTCAAAGAACTCTACTAATTTTTTAAATTAAATTTAATTTGGCCTAGTTTCTAGCATCTTTTCTTTTTGTTTTAATGAAATAACTATTTTTATTATCCTAGTGTCATAGGCTAAGACTGTCCTTTCTAGAGAACTGAAGGGCATATGTCACTTAAGGGGAAAAAAAACCAACACAAGCCAGCTGCTTTACAAAACGTTACATGAATAAAAAAAAAAGCATTATATTTGATCATCCCTCAAAGGCTGTTCATTTCTATTATTGTATTTGCTCGATTATCTATATTATATTATATATTATATATTATATTATAAATATATTATAGAGGTCTGACTACAAGATTAAGATCCAGATCCCCCGCGGAGCTGCAGGGGACCTGGATCCTCCCTTTCTGGCAGCCTCTGCTGCTGCCGGGACTTCCTCTGGAGGCTTCTATGGCGGCACGCAGGGTTAAACAATGTGAAAAAAATGGTATCCAGGACAATCTAAAATGCAGTCATTTCCAATGATCTGTATAAAAGAAATGATACCATGGCACAGTATAGCAAGTAAAAAGTGTGGCCCCTATTTATTGGAGCAACTTACAAGAAGTGATGGCTCACAAAGTGAGCTACAGCAGCATAAAAGCAAAGGCAGTCCACGAGGAACCTCTGCTAAGTGATGATATGAATGGATGAAGATAAAATCAGCCTCTCCACGCGTTTCACCAGGTGCTGTCCTGGCTTCCTCAGGAGACAAATTTCCTGATCGAAAATAAATCAATAATAAATTTATTTTCGATCAGCAAATTTGTCTCCTGAGGAAGCCAGGCCAGCACCTGGTGAAACTGCGCTTCCCTACCTGTATCCATTACTCTTGTTTCAATAGTACTGTGAGGAGTACTAAGGAGGAGCTGGCACCACTCTCTCTCCTCTGCGAGCCCTCTAGCTCGGTCTCGGTGCCGGCATCGCAGGAGTTGACGGAAGCGGTCAGGGGTTACAGGGCAGTGAGTGAGCCTATGTAGATAACGGGAGCGGAAATCCGTAGGTTAAAGGGCCGTGAAAGCGACCAATAGGCTCACTCACACGGCCCCTTAACCCCTTAAGGTGCAACAGGTTACGGCACCAGGATTTTAAAAGTCTGTACGAGCGACCAATAGACATTTAACTGATAGAGCAGAGAGACCAGTGGTATCTGCCGGACAAGTTACGGCGCCAGGAGTTTTAAAGTCTGTACGAGCGACTCTGTTGACCAGTAGAGTTGCTCATATGGACATTTAAACTCCTGGCGCCAGAACTGCTGCTCTACGCGTTAACCCCGTATTAACTCCTTATAAAAAACGGAAAAAAAACAAACACGAAGAATGTCCACGAATATTCACCCGAAGAGAAGATAGGAACGGGCGAATATTACAAAGTTGTTTTTTTTTGCCGAAGACAACCACGAAGATGAACACGAAGAGCCCCCTGATGCCCAAGTCTAATATATACACATAAGTGTCCCGTTGACTCCAGATAAAGCCTTCTTTCCCTGGATCTCTGCATCGGTTTCTTCTTCCTCTAAGCAAAGGGAGCTGTGTTTTGCCACATCCACCTCTCTCCCACTTGCCTCACGCTCCACACTCGCTGAAGGCTGATTGATGCTAACCTGCCCACATCGGTGGCAATCTATTCCCATTCACAGAGCCACTAAACCAGAAGAGTAAAAGCCCCATACAAGAATGCCTGTAGAGAGAGACACTCTTAATCATAACTATTTAAAAATCATATAGATAAATTTCAATGTTCAATATAACAATCTCTTGTATAAAAATGGAATTTGTAAGGTTACAAAATTGACAAATTGCCTGTCAGAAGTTCTCATAGTTCCAATGCGTTGAGAGTGTTTGCTATTTCAAAAGAAAAGACAACGCTTTCAGTTTCTAATTGAAGAATAAATAATTCATTCTATTCAATTATCTTTTTTAGGACCAATTTTTAACGTGAGTATTTGAATGTCTGGTCTATAATGTATAATACATCAAAAATAATTGAACATCCTGGCTATGGGAGTATTGTTTCCAAATTAAATTTTGAAAGTTTAAAAACAATTAAACCTCATTGACCAATAACACATAAATATAAGCCTGAAATTGTTGATTGATCTCAAATGTCAAACTACTTTTGATCACTTTTATCTATCACCAGGTATTATTCCCTTAAATTCAAACTATTATACAATAGAACACCAAGGTTAGTCATATCCAGCCTACCAATCTACAAACTACTGTTACTTTCCCCAAGATGATCTGTACTGACCGGCTGAGTTGTCGTTCCATATTGGCCAGAGATTAAAACATTGGCTTCCTCTGAGACAATATAAAAACATGATTTTATCACATTTTAAATCCCTACCTTATGTTAATATTTCTTTTATACATCCTTAACTTCCAAAGCCAAATTTATGTGTCTGGCAGGCATCAGCGTGTTCTACAGGAAGCATAGTAATAATAAGTGAGACTTTTTCAAGTAGCTTGTCCAGCTGACAAATAAATCAACAGACGGTAACGCAGTATAAGAAATCACAGTTATTAATTATCACTGTCAGGGCTTCCTCCATAATTACAGTCGTATTAAGGGTATTAGGATAAAACTTCCTATGCTGTGGTGTTGCTCTTCAAATGAGGAGGTTATCAAAAAAGTGCTAGGATCTGTAGGATCTGTCACGACGGTGATTAGTAATTACTACTCGTTGTCGTAATGTCCGGGGGAGCTTGTGAAAAAATATATGATTTCATATATATGACTTTATTTCATTTTCTGTTTGGAATTGCTGGTGAACGGGAGTGTGACTGCTGGATACCTATTCTTGTTGCCTAATTTCTCAGTAGGTCATTTGTTTTAATAGGCATACGTAGGCAAATTTAAGGTAATTCGATAAACATTGATTTATCTACAACAAAAAGACAAACCCGGCTGTTGGATGTCCTCTGCGCAGTTACAATTCTCTCCGCTTTGTTTTAAAATGCAGCACACAAGCTATATTTCAGGATAGAACTGAGAGTACTCTGGGCACAAGCACCAAGGTTCCCTTCAGTAATTGCCTCTCCATTCTTATCAACCTAAAACCTGCAAGATGTGGCAAGAAATACATTTCCCGGGAACCACATGAGACATTTTTATTGATGCACTGAGCTCATTAGTACTGACACCTATCTACTTGAACATTTTCTCTGTAGGTTTGTTGTCTTTCAAGAAAAGGACACCTTTGGCTAGACACTGCCACTTACGTCATTTTGTGAATTTCATATTAAGGCAAATCCCTGCTGGCTACTGTAATGTGACATGCCCAAGACTTTCTACTCTGCCACGATCTTTTAGTAAGAGCAAATGGAAAAATAATAGAAAAAATGGCTCGCAGTGACATTTGAAGATTTTGAAGATTTAAGTATCCCGTGGAAATGTTGCTCACTTCATAGGAAAACCGATAAGACCAATTTAAACAAATTACATCTTAAATATCAAACAGCTTGATCCTAAGGATATTCCGGTCTTCCAAGCAGCCCCCTGAACAGTGAATGCTTCTCAAAGTACATTTATGAGTATTTTCATATGCACTCATTTAACCTGCAAAAAAAAAAGAAGCAAAATACTTACCTTAGGGAGAAGCTGCAGCTCACTGAGACAAGAAGAGAGGATGTCACCAGAAGCTCCGCCATTTTGGAAGAAGTTCACACTAGGTTATCTTACAGTAAAATCGTGGGGCCTCCGTTTACATCCTCTCCCCAATCCTCCAATCATAGGAAGAGGATGCTACTGGAAGTTCAGCCATTTTGGCGAAAGTTTTCACAAAGTTATCTTAGGGCAAAATAGCGGAAGTTTTCGCTGGGAGTTTATGTCTACGGAAATGCCGATGAAGAGAGAAGAGAAGCACAAGAACATGATGCGAGACACGGAAGCTGAAGTGGTTGGCAGAGATGATAGAGAGACATTCAGTGAGTGTGAGAGAGTGGGAATGAAAGAACCCATGAACTTCGGATGAATATTTGTAGCTTTCTGCTTCCTGTTTGTCTGGTTCATGGGAGGTCTGGCCTCATTTTTGGAGAGTCGTACAAATCTGTGAGCGGTGCATGTCAGAGTGGTGATTAATTACCCTTCTGCTACCGAGTCAAAACATTCTGCAGAGCACAGTAACTGTGTCAGGACATTCTACTTATTGCAGCTGACATTGCTTTCTGCTGGATGACAGATTTGTCTGCAGCTGAAAAATATATCATATTCCCAGCTGGAATATTGCCCATGTTTAATAAACGGGTGTTCTGCTTTCAATCAATCGTGGAAATGTATTGTCTTTAGTATTGATCAGAAATGAATCCTACTTTAAAAGCTAACAGATTTTGTCTTTGAAATTAGATCTTTGCCTTTTGTAATTGTCTAAGTTATTGCACCGGATCACAAGACAAAAAAGTTTGAAGAACACTGATTTAGCACATGTCCTCAAATAAAAAAAAAACCCCTTGGTTATTGGAAGTGTTGAAAATAATGATGTCCAAGAAAATGTGTCCAGAAAGGAAACCCTTTTTTCAAAAATCACTTTTTACATCCATATGGTTACATATTCTTTGCAGATAGTAAACTGTATAATGTTTATGTATGCAAAGATTGTAGTAACCAATAATGAAATGTTGCTACCAGAACCAATACTGATGGAACAGAAAAGTAAACTGTCCATGCTATGGTAATGTTAGCACAAATTAGAGCTCTAATATTGGCAGAAGGAGAAAGAACCTCATTGCTGTTAATAATATACAGGTTCATTATTCACCGGTGACTACAATAGAAATCTGCCAATTATCCCAAAGTTGTAATTTAATTAATTTAGCCAATTAATTACATGCAGTGAGGAAATAACAAATGAGAAAATGCCAAATGGAATGGGCAATTGGAACCTGGGTTATTGTTCCTGTGCGATAACATAGCTATTTTATTCATTGGCAAATTACAAAAACAAACACACGGGGAATAACCATTACCTCTATGATTTACATAAGAAAAGACAATGCTATAGTTACTAAATAATAGATAATTTACCATTCCAACATGAGTATGTAGCACAGAATTATTTTTAACTGGTTACAGAAAACAAAATGAAAAGAATACAATCTCCTGTCTTCACCGATTTTTGCATGAGAAATTTGTTTTTTTTTCCCCTGCGCCCATAAATCTGAGGTGGTCTTTGCTACAGACATCGTAGGAGGTTATGTTGAAGTTCTGCCTCCAGAGACCAGACTACTTTGTCTTATTATAATTTAATGGGTGCAGGATGTGGACATTTAAACTGATTAAAGCCTCACAATAAAGGTGAATACTCAGGGAAGACATTGTTCCTCAGATTCATCAGATCAGGCCACCTACTTCCATCTATTTATTATGCTCACATGCCCATTGTAGGCTCTTTCAGCAGTGGACAGGGGTCAGCAGGGGCACCCTGACTCTTCTGCAGCAATGCCGCCCCATACGCAACAAACTGAGATGCACTGTGTGTTCTGACACCAGCATTAACCTTTTCAGCAATTTGAGCTACAGTTGCTCATCTGTTGCATTTAACCACACGAGCCAGCTTTTGCCCCCCACATGCATCAATGAGCCTTGGCCACCCATGACCCTGTCACTGGTTCACTGCTTTTACTTGCTTGGGCCACTACAGTTTTGGAGATGCTCTGACCCAATCATCTAGCCATCACAACTTGGCCCTTGTCAAAGTCGCTCAGATCCTTACACTTGCCCACTTATCCTCCTTCTAACTGTCATGCCCCATTCAGTCTGCGGAGCTGCTTGTTTCCCTGTCCTCTGTTGTGTCCTGTACCATGTATGTCTTGTCTGGCTATGTTTCTTGCTCATCTCCCTGTTCATTGTTCTGTCTCCCTTGCTTGTTATGTTTCCGCTTTTACTCTGCTTAGCTTCCCTACTCCCAGGCTGCAGCATCCTGCACATTAGTTTGGAGAGCTGTCTCATGCCTGCTCCAGGGTGCCTGCAGAATATCACTTTGTTTTGTTCTGGACAACATCCGCTGCTATGTCAGGGCCCTGGTATGTGGCCGCACAACCCTACGTGCTCAACATCCTGGACCAGGCCCTGTCCATCTTCACTACTGCGCAATACCTCCTGAACTCCATCTTTGGGCGCTCTGAGTCATTACAGTCGTCTGTATGGACCCCGTCCCTGACATATGGCCATAGGCAAAAGGCCAGGAGTTTCCAGAGCGGAGATTGCAGTGCTTTCAGCTCCTCTTCCTGCCTGTTAAGAAGCATACCTCTTTCTGGACCTGAGTTTGCAAGAGATTCTTGCTTTGTTTCTCTGGGCTCAGTTGCGATTTTGTGGTGTTCCAAGTTCTGACTTCGGATTCGTCTCACGGTTATCCTGACTTCTCCAAGCCTTGACCTTGGCTTCGTCTCACGGTTATCCTGACTTCTCCAACCCTCGACCTTGACTTCGTCTCACGGTTATCCTGACTTCTCCAAGCCTTGACC
>VKOC01020983.1:0-12613 GCA_009364415.1 Spea multiplicata | reverse complement strand
GTCCTGTAGGACTGATCAGAGAGACTCCTCCCCTACAATCTCCAGTCTGTTGGAGATTGTGTCCCAGCTGCCAGAGGCAGCTTCAGGGACAGGGAGACAGGGCTCTTTGGTCTCCACATGAGTGTGGAGATCAGCCCCCTCACCCCCCCTCTTCCTCAATTAACCCCTTCAATGCTGCGATTGTTTATGACCCCCATCGCAGCATTGCAGGGGTTAATATTAGTCCCCACAAGCTTGTGGGGACTAAATATCAATCAATGCTGTGCTTCAATGGAGCATCAGCATTGAAAGAGTTAAAAATAAAAAATAAAAATTAAAAAATAAATTAAAAAAAAAATAAAATAATAATAATAATAAAAAAAAATAACAGCACTGACCTGAAAGTCCAGGGTGCTTCCAGGTCAAATGCTGGGCTGATCAGATCGCTCCTGGCCAATAGGAGTGATCGGATCATTATGGCAGCCCACGGATGACCCTGCCCTACAAAGAGAGAGGGGTCATCTAGGGTAATTATGAAAAAACACAAATTATTAATAAATGAAAAAATCATAATTATTACCTGATCACTTGTCGGTGACATTTTAAGTCGCTGATTATTGATCGGTCTCCCTGATTGATGTCAATGGCCTAAACATGTCACTTACAAGTAATCTGATAAAAAAAAATATTTAAAAAAATGTAAATGCACATGTTTCAGTTTTGCCCTCATAGCTTCCTCAAAAAAATGCATGAACCATGCATGTGAGGCCTTATTAGAATCGGGGGATCTTGGTGAACAAAATATGGTGCTTTCTTCCACTGTTGCACTTATGGTGTTCAAGAAATTCAGTGCAACATTGAAATGTATGCGTTAAAAACGCAATAAAATAATTTCCCTGTGAAGTTTGGCAGACATCAGTGAAGAAATGGCTGGCTGAAAACTGTCAAAATTACCCTAGTTGAACACCTTGACTTGTCTACTGTTCATAAATATATACTTTTATGGGGTAATTTACAGTGGGGGGCTTCCAAAATGTCCCAAATGGGATATGGGCCCAGGAAACCAATTTCTGAAAATTCCAAATGTGAAAACGAAAATGCGCATGTTCCAGTTTTGCCCTCATAGCTTCCTCAAAAAATGCATGAACCATGCATGTGAGGCCTTGTTGGAACCGGGGGATGTTGGTGAACACAGTTTGGTGTTTTTTTCTGCAGTTGCACATATTCTATACAAAATATAATATAAAATCTAAAGCAACATTGCAACATATGCAAAAAAACCAAAAATATAAAAATACCTCAAAATTTGGCAGCAATTGGCGATAAAATCCCTGTTTGAAAAGTGTCAAAATGACCCTAGTTGTACACCTTGACTTATCTACTGTTCATAAACATATAATTTTGGGGGGATAATCAGTATCTGTGACAACTATTGCAGTTATTAGACTATGATGCCAAATTTGAAAAAAATTACATTTCAAAAACGTGATGCATGCCTTGCAATATTTGCCCTATACTGGTCAAAATAGATAAAAATCCTGGCCATGTTGGGTGGTTTCCAAATCAGGACAAGTTAATGAATATATTTGGGATAGTTTTTTCCCATTGGTTCAATGTGTGTACAATTTGTATGTATACAAAACTGTAAAAAAATGCGTTTTTTTCATTTTTTCCCCACTTTTTCCAGTTTATTTCAAACAAAACAATGTAATACCCAGCTTAATATGGTTTCAAATGAAAGCCCTACTTGTGCTGAAAAAAACAATATATGATTTGTGTGGGTGCACCAATTGATAAGAGAGAAATTACAGTTGAAGACAGACATGGCAAAAACACAAAAACGGCTCTGGTCCTTTAGCGACACCTTAGTATCAAAATCCCGGTCCTGAAGGGGTTAAAGGTTGGGTTGTATACATGTATCTGTTTATCTATGTTAATACTTTCTGTGAATATATGAGGCTATATTTTACAACAATAAAATGTTCATTCTTGCTGTACTCAATTGAAGGTCTGTCACTTTAACCTGAGAGGTAATATATAAGGCAATTGAACATAATTTTAAATAATCCTCGGAGGTCAAACGCAACAAAGACCTCTGGATGGAATCTCCAATCAACCATGTCAAAGATATTTTCCGCGTCGAGGTCCAACATTATAAATGTTGTCAAAGCTTATTTGAACCCATGGTCTTATATCTATTTAATACCATTCCTTTTAATTTACATATCGAGCTTTTAAATGACATTTCCAGGATCTTTATGTTAGATACACGGGCCTCTTAGAAGCAATACTAGTTGGAGCAGTTTTGGCTACCCTGATAGCCACAGACTACATGAAGCTTCCCTTTTCACTCTTTTTTTTTTGCTGGTTATGTAAAAATGACATCAAACCCTGGGTGGTACCTCTGTTAAACATAAACACTAGAAAAATAATGAATCAATTCTCTTTGTATTGGACTAATCCATATGCCCTTAACAGATAACCAAATTAACCTTATGATTAGGAGCATATTGAACAAGTAAGAAAAGGGATGGCGTGCAAATACATTATCACTATATCTACGCACCTAGCAGACCTGAAATTATTTTTTTTACATAGACCTAACACAATTGAAACACTACAGTCTACTCTCTATAGCATGTCTTTATGAAAAATAATACTGCCTTAACTTTCTCTGCATGATAAATTTTTACATTGCTAACTAAAAATACTATAAATTATATAGATTTAAAAATATTTGAAACATAACCCAGTTTTACCACATTCTTTATTAGATAATTTTATTTGTAAGCACTATGATTCTAAATTAATTAGCAAAATCAAACACTTTTAAACAGTTACTGAGACAATATTAAGATTGCTTCAATTACTTAATGAGAGAGGGACATACGTAAAACATTCCTCACAGACCGATGGTTTCAGTCCTGGTCCGAGACTAGGAAAGTCATTCACTCTGTTAATCTTCTAATTCACTCTAGTGAGCTCTGCAACATAAAGAGACCTCAACATCCATGGAAGATAACAGTGGTGCGTGATTGTAGGATCCTTTCCATGGTAAAGAAAAACCCCTTCACATCATCCAGCCAAGTGAAGATCATTGGACATCACTGTCCATGTCTACCAAGAGAGGACTTCACAAGAGCAAATACCACAAGGTGCAAATTGTTCAGAAGCCCCAAAAATAGATTAAACTTTGCCAAAAATACATCTAAACAAGCCAGCCCAGTTTTGCAACAGCATTCTTTGGACAGATGGAACTAAGATCAATCTGTACCAAAATGATGGGAAGAAAAAACTATGGAAAAGGCTTGGAACAGCTCATGATCTGAAGCATACCACATCATCTGTAAAACACGGCATGGGCGTGCATGGCTTCCAATGGCACTGGGTCACTACTGTTTTTGATGATGTGACGTATAAACAAACAACTGAAGACAGCTGCAGTAAAGCCCTGGCAAAGCATCACAAAGGAGGAAACCCATCGTTTTTGTGATGTCCATGGGTTTCAGACTTCTTGCAGGATTCTTGACAATGTATTAAAAATTTACATTTTATTTATGACTGTATTGCTTTGTCCAATTACATTTGAGCCCCCAAAATAAGGGGACTGAATGAAAATGGTTGCAATTCCTAAATGTTTCATACAATATTTTTGTTCAACCCCCTGTATGAAAGCTGAAAGTCTTCACTTTAGTTACATCTCGGTCTTTTTCATCTCAAATCCATTGTGGTGTACAGAGCCAAAAGAATGACATTTTTTGTCAGTGTCTAAATATGTCCGGACCTAACTGTAATTAAGGGTTGCACCTTAATCTAGATGTCAGGCGGAAAACACTGCTTAGTGCTTAGTATAATAACATATTTTATCCGATTTTCCACAATTAATTTTGTATTCGGCCATAATTTTTACCCTTTCTCTGCTTGGCATAATTAGTGCACTCTTTAATGAAGAAACTATTTTTAATTTGCAGAATCATATCTAAAGTTATTTAGCTTTAATAAGTGTCATTACCCTTCTTAAAATACTTTTTTTTGCCACTGTCATTTAATTAGATGTATCATAGCAACCTATTAGAAGGAGATGTTGACACTGTCACAACTGGTGAATATTTTACACTCAGTATTCAGTTGCTTCAAGGTTAAAGTTATTTTCAACCTGTTTTTTTAATTTACTTTTTCACATGTGTATTGTGCAAATTTTGTGAATACAACATTTATTAGAATTGCCAACTCCAGCAATATATAAGTTAAAGGGACATTAACATTTCATAACCAAATTTCCCTACCTAATTCCCCCTTGTATCAGCACAAAAAAAAGAGCCACCAAAAAAGGACCATCTACTATCTAGGTTAAGTGATAAAGCATACAAATCCCTCAAAGACCATCTTTTCCTTGCAGTTATTTATTGGCAAGTGTCATATTTAATTTTAATAAAGTTAGCCCAATACATACAGTATCTTTTATGTATTTGACATTATACTACATGCCCCAGTGATCACATAACACCCTAACTCATCCTAAGAACCCAACAATGTTATAAAATGTTACCAAATGTTGATGGTACAAACATTCATGCATGCATGTATTAAAATTATGTATATAGTATGTCTAAATTGTAATCACATTTTATATCATAGTATTTTCAATGTCTGTTAAATATTTTGTATACTTACTATTATTAAAGAGCTGCTGTCAAAAATCATAACATGGAGTATCAGTTGGAGAAGATCTACAATATAGATTATGTTTATACTTTTTAAAGGGAATTCATCACCTACCATGAAAAATACCTTTCATGTTTTCTTCTTTTAAATAGCTTGCAGTGTCATGCAGTTCAGTGCCACAGCAAATTAACTGCCAAATGTATTTCTTTTACATATTTTACTGTCACTGTTAGAAAGGACCATGCCATTACTTCACCAATATTAAATAAGAGCATTTAGCATTAAGTATCAAAAAGAGAACTGAGAATAGCCTTGGTTCAATTGAGTCTGGGATAACTGGAATAAAGATGCGGTACCTGCTTAATTACAACAAATTGAGTGCCTGTCAAGATCAAGCAAGTGCCGTCCAGATGGGATACCGAGGGAGTCATAAGGTATGAGTAAAGGGGTGATCTATGTCCCAAGATCCATGTTAAAAATAAGGATTATTGATGCTGCCCTATCCTCTGTGGGGTTAAAGAGTCAGACCAAGATACCTCAGAGCTTTGTCCAATCGCACGTGATGGTGCTCCCCCAGGGCAAACCATTGTTCAACCCGGACAATCTCCAACACCCACATACAACAGATTGGTTCCCGACAGACCATGTTGCAAAGTACTTGGCTGCCAGAGTCTACAAACAACTGGATAAAACCACACGCAACAAGTTACGGTGGAATGCCCACTGCCTACCCTTCCTAGACAGGGTGTGTAACACAACAGAGATCAGCCAATTCTTGGGAAAAACTAGGATTTTTCCCTCAAGAATTGCCAGGATAAAGTCCTGGACGTCCTGGGGCCCTTTGAGATGGTGGAAACCTCAGGGGAGATACCTGTTGATCTGATGTCACTTAGAGGCTGGATCCAGAGGGCAATAGACAGCGCCAATACGCCTTTGGCTGCCTTTGGCTGCGGAGAGGCGTAGAGCCATTCTCCTCAAGATTGAGCCAAAATTGGTGAATAGGTCTACCTCTGAGCCAGGCCCTCAAGCAAAGGGCATGTTAATTGGGGACAACTTTGTACAGACTTTCACTGCCTTAGATAAAGCCCAGACCAACATGAAACTTGAAATTAGAAAAAGTGCAAAGGAGGGCTACAAAATTAGTAAGGGGATTGGAAGATACTAGTTATGAAGAGAGACTAAAAAAGTTAAAATTATATACACTGGAAAAAGGCAACTTAGAGGGGATATGATAATATTATATAAATATATGCAGGGCCAATATAAAGAGATCTTCAGTGACCTGTCCATTAACAGAAATGTACAAAGAACAAGAGATCACCCTCTGATACTGAAAGAGCTGAGATTTCATAGACGACAAAGGAAGGGATTCTTTACAGTAAGGACAACAAAGGTATGGAATTCACTGCCAAGGGAGGTGGTGTTATAAAATACATCAGATGCCTCCAAAATGGGTCTGGATATTTTTTGTTAGGCATGACATACAGGGCTTTAAATAGAATTAATATTTTAGAGCTTCTTGATCCAAGAAGGAATCAGATTGCCTTTTGGAGTCAAGAAGGAATTTTTCCCTCTGTTGGCAGAATTTGGAGTAGCTTAATTAGGGTTTTTTGCCTTCTTTTGGATCAAGAGAAGGAAGGTTAGATAGAAGGGTTAAACTTGATGGACTTAGGTCTTTTTTCAACCTTATTTACTATCTCTATCTCGAGGTCCCAGTTTTTCAAGAGGGTCCTTCCAGAAGGTCAGGCCCCAGGCCACCTCCTTCTTTCCATAGAGTAGCCGCTCGTGGCAGAATCGTGGAGCCAGGGGCTTATACCAGACTAGACGTCCGTACGGTAAGTCCATATACTTTACCCCGGACACCTCATGTAAAGGCCGGGGACAGGTAAAGATTTTTTCTCAATACATGGGACATGTTGACTTCAGACCCTTAGGTCCTTCAAACAGTAGCGTGTCATCTCGAAGAGTTTATATCCCAACCACGACAAATGTTGGTGCCTAATACAATTCGGTTCTTCTCACAGGACAAGCTCTTAGTTACCCAAGCGGTCTGAGTTTTGTCAGACAAGGGAGCAACTACCCCCATTCCCTTACGTTCATAAGGTTTTCTCAGCAAGCTTTTCCTAGTCCCCAATAAGGGGCGGGATCACGGCCCTTTGTCAACGGCCCCTGAATACTTTTGTATGCATTTCAAGATGGAGGGGATCCACTCTTTTCAGGATCTGCTGCGTATAGGGGGACTGGATGGTAAAACTAGAACTCCAAGATGCTTACCTCACAGTCCCCATAGCAGAGTCACACCAGGACTACCTGCAGTTCCAATGGAATGGTCTGACAAGGTAGTTTACCTGTCTTCTGTTCGGTCTATCCTCAGCCCCTTGGAGCTTCACCAACTTACTGAAACCAGTAGTAGGGTGTTATGCCTAATCATATATTTTGATGACTTGTTACTTTTGTCACCAGACGTGTCATCCTTAAAACTACACCTCCGCTGGACCACTTTGCATCTTGAAGAGCTGTACTGTACTCCTGCCTTCACAGTCGATGGAGTTATTGGGATTCACCATCGACTCAGTTATCCCTACATCTGCCCACGTCCAAAGTGAAGACAATAAAAAAGGAGATCAAGAAGGTTTTAAATTGACCTCAGATTATGATTTTTCACCTCATTCATGTGAGAGAATCCATTGATGTGATTTTCCCAGGGCCCCTTTATTATCAGGCTCTTCAACGGTTGAGGACACATTCTTTTGTATCAAGTGATGACATACGATCCTGTAATCCCAATAGATTGCAATAGATTCTGTATTTCTCATTCTTTTAGAGCAGCTATGGCATCTAAAGCCGCCATTACAGGTTGCAGGTTAGAAGATTTATTTAGAGCAGCTGACTGGTCTAGGGAGTCCACATTTTGTGAGTTTTATTTTCAACCAAATACTCATTTCTCTACTACAGTTATGGCTCAACTTTGAACTTGCATAATATGAGCCTCCGTGTCTTTATACAGTTTTAGATTTTGCTAATAACATGACGTAAAATCAGGATTTATAAAGACACGGAGGTGAGTATTATTCCCTACCCTTTATATGTTTTAATGTGTGTTTTTACATATACCCACCTGAGTGTTAACTGAATATTTGAGTATATTACTTCAATTTATGCTAATTCATGATAATACAATGCAAATGATGCTAAGTATTTGAACATGATATTACCATATATTAATTTTCTTTCCCTTCTAGTATGAATCTGGACTTCTATATGGGGACCTTCCTTTAAAGGATAATTGGGAGATGGTTTCCAGAGTTCTTTAGTTCCTATTTTCTTAAACTTAATTTAATTCTCTTCAGATTGGATTTGAGTTGATTTGCACTTTTTTTTACTCCAAAGAAAGAGGAGGAGTTTATTGTTACAGTCAGTGTTATTGACAATGAGAGGAGTGTTTACTGAGAGGTTTATTATGATTGGTTAAAAAAATTCTTTTTTTTTTTTATATGCATAATACTCGCCTCAGTATCTTTATAAATCATAACTTTACGTCATGTTATTAGCAAAATCAAACAATTGGCTAACACGTGCCATTGGAACCCAGGAGTGATTGTTGCTGATAAAGGGCCTATGTATGCCATTAATAATATCTACGCTGTATTTCTGATCCATTTGATGTTATTTTAATTGACAAAATTAGCTTTTCTTTCAAAAACAAGGACATTTCTAAGTGACCGCAAACTTTTGAACCATAGCATACCTGCCAAATGTCCCGATTTTCCTGGGCAGTCTCAATTTTTAAGGGCACTGTCCTGGCAAAATGTTGTCTTAGCATGTATCCCAGCTTATGCGCCTCTCTAGGACCCAAAATATCCAAATATACATCTTAATAAAATCAAATAAAACATGTGGAACATGTGAAACAAATATTTGTGGCAGATTTATTCAGAGAGGCCTGAAGGCAACAGACATCTCTTTTAAAGCCTATAATGCTTCCAGTTTATAACGACTCCCTAGACCTGTGTTGATATATCATGTCCAGACAAGATGCCCTTTCATCATTACACCTATGACTCTGTATCTTAATGAACTCTTATGTAATCAAGCAGCGAAGTGTGATTCGTCACTCCACAGAACACGTTTCCACGGCTCCAGAGTCCATGAAGCTCTCATTGCACAGTTTTTTGCTGATAATAATGCCAGTGGAAGTTTGAAACTCTTCAGCGTCTATGCACCATGCACCTCAAAACACAGTGACCCTGTTTGTGACTGCGGACTTCTGCTCCGTGGATGAGCTGCTGTTTGTTGCTAAGCGCTTGCACTTTACAATAATACTACTTACAGTAGCAGGAATTAAATTTCATGAACTGGCTTTTTACAAAGGCGGCATCCCAGTAACAGGTGTCATGAATTAACTGATCTCCTTAGAACAACCATTCACAAATGTTTTTAACTGCAGACTGCATGGGTAGATGTTTACTTTAATAAAACTGTGGAAATGGGTCTAATTGAAACAACTAAATTCATTATTAACCCCTTAATGACAAAACCCGTACATGTACGGGCTCAAAATGTATTGTTTTCAATGGGTTTAGGGACCCCCCATTGTCCTTAAGGGGTTAAGAGGTGTGTCCTAATGGTTTTGTCCATATAGTGGATGCACATTATGCCTTTTATGCCTTGATGTGTCTATGTATCAGCCCAGCATAAGTATAGAAGACGCTTCCATGACATATGTAAAGATGTTTTTTTGTACTGCGTTATCTGATGGGTAATCCGTTATGTGCGGACAGTCAATTAACTGAGTAACTTTTATGCAGTTTTTGGGATGAAAAACGTTTTCTCCGTGATGCCCCCGCCCTCAGTTTTGTTTGTAGTTCAATTTCTATTTCTATGTAGTAACATAGTAATTTAGGTTGAAAAAAAGCCCATCAAGTTCAACCCTTCTATCAAGAAGTTCTAAAATATTAATGTTTATTATATTATTTATGGCCATGTATGTTATGCTTTTATACAATTATTTGATAGCACCATCTGTCTCGGCAGTGAATTACCGTAGTGGCGCAAATATAGGCCGCACCTAATTATAGGCCGCACCCTGAAAGTTTGGTGATGTTTTAATGAAAAAAATATTTTTAAAATTAGTGGAATGGTAAAACAGTATTTTATCTAATGAACAGGCATACGTGTATTTTAACATTTTTGGTATCTATTATACAGTTAGTCAGCATTTGTTTTATAGAAACAGAAAATCAATAGCCATTTTAAGGTCCCCCTTAATTCATAATGCCCCAGATATGGTTTATAATCCCTGATATGTCACTCTGACGCCCCAGATATGCAACTCTGACCCCCCAGATATGCCTTATGCCCCAAGAAATGCCTACCTGCCACCTAGAAATGCCCACCTGTCCCCCAGATATGCTTTATGACCCCTAGAAGTGCCACTCTGCCCCCTAGAAGTGCCACTCTGCCCTCCTGATATGCCACTCTGCCCTCCTGATATGCCACTCTGCTTCCTAAAAGTGCTACCCCCCCACTTACCAATGCACCCCCAAACTCCCTGGTGAAGCACCGACCGAAGTCCCGGAAGCGGAGGTTGTCTACACCCATCGCCGCAGCCAGTGAACGTCTGGGTGATTGGCTGCCGGAGAGGAGGATCCAGGTCCCCTGCAGCATATAAATAAATGCAGCAGGGATAAATGAAAAGGACAAAAACACGCGCCCAGAACTGCATGTCCCAGGGGTCGGGCCACACGAACTGCGCATCCCTGCGCTAAACCCCGAATATAGGCCGCACCACCACTTTAAAGACCTAAAATGGGGGGAAAAGTGCGGCCTATATTCAGGCCAATACGGTATATACCTTTATTGGCCTTACTGTTAAGAATCCCTTCCTTTGTTGTCTGGGAAGTCTTCCTGCCTCCTTAAATATGATTTTTTTGCATGATGCTGTATGTTCCAATCCCAGGCTGAATTGGCTCTATATATATTGAATGATCATTACATGCATCTTACTGTAGCCCTTACAATAAAGCTTTCTATTACCTTAGCAAAGCCCTGCCCCTTAGCCATTCATCTAAACACACCACTAACTAAAAGTGTCCCTCTTTGGTCATTTGAATTATTGGGAGGTACAGTATATCTATCATCTTAGATGCCCAATTTCTTAATGCTACCCTTACCCCATGTTACTCCATATGTAATGTAGTTTTGTGTAATGCTGACAGAAACATTGCCTCTGTTGCTCAGCAGTCATTTGAGTAGGACTCTGCCTAGTATGCAATCAGTTAACATATATTAACCATTATATGGACCGGCTATGTTGTGCGAAATTATTATTAAATAAGTTTCCTCTGAAAATGTGGCACATTCTCAAGATGGAGAAATGCAGTAAGATTGAAAAGTTTCCTTGAAAATGGATGTGGGGTCAAATTCCATTAAACAATTTGGTTTGAAAGCTAAAAAGCCTCTTTTGTTACATTTTCCAGCACTAAAATAGGAAATCTATTTGGCCCTTTATAAAATGATAAATAATTTCATTGCTTTTAGCATAACTAAACCAACTTTGCAAAACTACCTACAATTTGGATAATAATATATATATATATATATATAGGACAGTTATACTAAAATTAATAGGCTAATTTATCTCTATCCTTGGGACAATGTATGCGCACAGGAGACTTGGCCCCCTGTTTGGCCACAATGTCTCCATTAGCGCTAGGTCATGTAATACACTAATGTAAAGATGGCCACGGCAGGACCCTAGCACCAGCCCCACCAACCCCACCCCAGAGGTATGGCTAGCTCCAGAATTTGATGTAATTTCCTGACACTCACACATAATGTGTAAGGACATTGAGGGGGCAGGGCAGTGTCCTACCTCCTCCGGAACAAAAGTGTTAGGTTGTTTGTGTTTTAAATAAATATGTTAGTGTGTGTGTAAGGACTTTAACGTTTGTATGTATGTTAGTATGTGTGTGGGACAATAAGGTAGTTAGTCTGCCTTAAAATGTTACTGTATGTGTGTATCTTAATATATGTGTGTACTGTATGTTAGTGTAAGTATGTCACTGTGACTGTGTAAGTATGATAATGTTAGTATGTGCGTAAGTATGGTATCTCAGTATATTACTCTGTTTGTGTAAGTATGTTCATGTGTCTGTTAGTGTGTTTGCAAGTATTTTACTGTGTGTATGTAGGAGGAGCTTTATGTCTCGCAGTGTTACACCACAATAGAGGCTGAAGTGTGTGTGTGTATACTGCTGTGTTATAGTTAGTTTGTGTGTATTTTATATATAATATACACACTAACACTATACATACGGTATATACACACACTAACAAATGTTAGCAGCCATTTCCCCAGGTGTATCGTCCAGAAAGGGACCTTTGCTGAGACAGTGCCTAGGAATGCCAAGACTTGTTTTTGGTAGTTGGGGCGGGCCTATAATAGCAGCAACTAGGGCTGCAACTAACGATTATTTTCAGAATCGATTAGTTGGCCGATTATTTTTTCTATTAATCAATTGATCGGATAAAAAAAACAATATGCAAATGTTTTGTTTATTTAAAATAAAAGCTTATAATTTACATTAAGATGTGTCATTAAAACTTTTTTCTCCTTATCACAATGGCGTTTCTCTATTTGCCTTCTTATTTTACTGACATAATAATTAGCTATATTTTACAAGAACCCAAAACACATTATTTCTCAAACGAAGTTTTACCAAAATACCAAAAAAAGTTTTACTAGTAAATATTCATTCATGTAAACTATTTTTTCATATTTAATAAAAACTATGATTGAGAAAAATGCCTCTTGTTTATATTTTCTTTTATTTGCCAACCTGCCCCCAGTCTCACCCCCAGCTTGCCACTCTGGCCCAGAAATGCCTTATACCTCCTATATGCTACTCTGCCCCCATATATGCCTTATACCCTCCTATATGCCAGAGATGCCACTCTGCCCCCTGAT
>VKOC01020980.1:0-16276 GCA_009364415.1 Spea multiplicata | reverse complement strand
AAATGGTTCCATACCTTCTATATTAAGTGAGAAAAAAACTGGAGATCTTTGCTATTTCCCAATAGAAAGTATTATCATTGTAAATTTATGAAATGGAGATTGTTTACTTGAAAATGACTCGTATACAGTTTTAGTGTACTTGTACATCTTCACACACCTTTCGTGATTTTTCCAAACATACTCTAATAATTTCCACTACCATTGATATTTATTGTCTACATGGTATGGAAATACCTTCTCGGACCATTCCACTCGCCTACTAAACCTAAATGTATTCTATTCCTAGGAATTTCATCAAAGTATATAATCATTAGTCAGTGTCTTTTTAGACCCAAGAGGTTGCGCAAACTGCGTAGTACAAGTTAACTTTAATATGACATGTTTTGCATCTGGGATACGCCCGTATGATACTGCAATATAGAGTACTACATTTATCTTGAATCTGTAGATACAATTGTAGTGTGGGCAATAGAAGTATCTGACATTATTTTGTAATACTGTTCCTGGTTTATATTACCGTCTTTATTTTTTCTTAGTGTTTTGGGTCAAGCTCCTCAGACCAATTTACTTTCTCATCATCATTTATAGTTATACTCCCCCAAAAAATATATATATATTCACAGGACCTGGGTTTATCAGTGTTTTTCTTTAGTCCAACTAAATGTTGGGTCCTATTGTAACATTACTTTTGTTTACGTTTCTTAAAGTTTAATTATCATAAAATATTACATAATAGTAATAAAAATGACCCCTTCAATTTACCAAAACACGATTGAAAAGTTCGATTTTCTCTTTGTATCAGCATCACCTCTGGAGTATTCCTTGAGTATTGCCGGTCATGTTATGAGTTTGTTGTTGAATTATTATTTGTTTTATATAGCGCCATTAAATTCTGTAGCACTGTACAATGGGTGGACAGGACGTAACAAGTAGTATAAAACATAACAATTTGACTTAGAGACAAGAACGGAGAGCTTACAATCTAGAGTCTGCAAATCTTCCATAGAGCAGTCAATCATCCATATCGTCACCATCAGAACTGCTAGAATAGAAACATGAAATGTTTTATTAAAAATGCAGGTGTATCCTCTTTTTAAAACATGATTTTTAAAAATGTATTTTGCCAAAGAAAAATTGATGCTGGCACATATTCTACCATTGAAAATTATGACACACGGATAACTAGATAGAACATATGGAACTTTTCTAAAGTACTTTGCTTAGTTGTCTGACTAAGTATTTCCGAAAACGCGTCCTCCTCCGCATATTACGATCTGTGAAAAATCAGAGGTCTTAATAGGCTTGGCTCCCACAATAAAGGGGGGACGTGTAAAGTCTTGGTGGGAGGAAGATATTTTGTCATATCAGGAAAGGTCAACAGCTGTCCTTTCAAATGACATAAATAAAAAATGAAAATAATCTGCTACAAGAGCCATGCAGTAAAGTATTGACTCTTAATGATGATATATAATCATGCATATCCTATGAAAAATCGGTTAGATGGCTGCTCCTGTACTATACGTATAAGCTTCCTTTCTAATACATATGTTACTTATTTTAATCAATAAACTCATGGGAGTCATTAGCGTAATAAATGGTAAAAGTTAGAAATCTCTATGTATTTTTTTCCCTCAGGACAAATTAAGCTATTGATACCAAGCTTTAAGGCAAACCATGGATCCACACGCAGCAAATGTAGGCGACAGTACATTGCGTGTAGGTTGGGCAGGTTTTGGTTGATTTTGTATTGGCTAGTAGTGAGACACTAGCGGGTTGTTTGTGTTGCTTTTGTCATGGTTTGGCGCTGGTTTTGTTCGCCATGCACCTGGCTTTGTAATAATGGAACCGCAGTACAGAAATGTGTTTCTAGTGATCGCTGCGCTGCAGTGATGATAGACTCCCTGAGAGTGCCCACTTTACTTTACTACGTACGCTGTCTGGAACTCTGGGGCTTAATGTTATAAATTACAGAATGCCAAACGTTAACTTTCTGCTGGGAAATGTATTATGAAATAATGACTGGCATGTTTTAGTATATAAAGTTCTTTCTGTATAGCCCTCAAATTGCATGCATTATGTGGAGGAAGTTTATGGAAAGTGAAGTAATTTTTTTTATTTTGTTACATTTCTACATTACAACCAAGGTGCCTTCTAATGCAGCTTTCCCTTGCCTACATTATTTGGTCATTGGCCTTGTCTTATATTCAGGATAACCTTATGCCATTGTTGCCAGGAGGCTGTTCCACTTATTTGCCTTGTTCTTAATAAAGTAAAACTTCCTTACATTACAAGGAAGCCTCTGATCTTCTTGTTTTAAACTTTGACTGCTTTTCCACAGGAAAATATAAAATTGGACAGCAGGTAAGAACCATTCGGCCCATTTAGTCTGCTGATTTTTTTTCCTGATGTAAGGGATTCAAAGCCTTATCAGCCCTTGGTTTGGTCCCATAGTGAGGATAGCTTTATGTCTGTAACATACATGTTTAAATCCCCTCGCTGTATTAGCCTCCACCACTTTTTGCCCAGGAGACGGTTCCATTTTTCTACTAGTTTCTCAGTTGCCTCAGTCGTTGACACTAGTTTTGGACTATGACCTTTTGTTCTTACATTGCTCCTCCTGTCAAATAAGCTTACCTCTTGTACTTTGTTTAAACCCTTTTAGTATTAAACTATTTTTATTACATCCTCCCCTCTTCTTTCCTCCATTCTATACACTTGACCTATATTAGTCATTCCTAATAATTTCTATCCAGCAAACCACTTTTTGTAGCACTCCTGAAGTTTCTCCAATGTGTCAATATCCTTCTGAAGATGGGATCTCCAGAACTGTATGCAAAACTCTAGGTGAGGCCTGACCAAAGAGCTGTGAAGTGGTATAACCACCTCTTTCTTACTGCTACTAATGCCTCTTACCATACAACCCGGCAGCTTGCTTGCTTTTTCCAATTCTTTATTGCATTGTCTACTTACCATTAAGTCATCATAAATAATTATTCCCAAGTCCCTCTCTTCCTTTATTACTGACAGAACAGTGGGCCAAATGCTATAATGTGCCTTGGAATTTTTACATTTATCAACAATAAACTGCTTCATCTCCCAAACTTGTTCTAATTTGCCATTTGACCACCCAGAAGGTCTACCCTGTTGAAGACCCTTGTGTCATCTACGAAATGGCAAACCTTTCCATTAAGACCTTCTGTAATAACAATTATTAAAAATGAAGGGTCTCAATACGGATCCCTGAGGTGCCCCACTAGTCCTTTCTGTATACCATGAACTACCACCCAGTCAAAAAAACAGTCTATAATTTAAATGGTAGGTTTATTTGAACATCGAGAAACAGAATAACGCATTTCGAATAAGTTATAAATTGATTTGCACTTTATCCAGTGAAATAAGTATTTGATCCCCTATCAATCAGCAAGATGCCTGGCTCCCAGGTATCTTTTATACAGCTAATGAGCTGAGATTAGGAGCACTCTCTTAAAGGGAGTGCTCCTAATCTTAGCTTGTTACCTGTATATACGACACCTGTCCACAGAAGCAATCAATCAGATTCCAAACTCTCCACCATGGCAAAGAGGAAAGAGCTGTCCAAGGATGTCTGGGACAAGATTGTAGACCTAACAAGGCTGGAATGGGCTACCATCGCCAAGCAGCTTGGTGAGAAGGTGACAACAGTTGGTGCGATTATTCGCAAATGGAAGAAACACAAAATAACTGTCAATCTCCCTCTGTCTGGGGCTCCATGCAAGATCTCACTTCGTGGAGTTTCAAGGATCATGAGAAGGGTGAGGAATCGGCCCAGAACTACAGGGGAAGATCTTGTCAACTGGGACCATAGTCACCAAGAAAACAATTGGTAACATACTACGCCGTGAAGGACTTAAATCCTGCAGCGCCCGCAAGGTCCCCCTGCTCAAGAAAGCACATGTATAGGCCCGTCTGAAGTTTGCCAATGAACATCTGAATGATTCAGAGGGGATCTGGGTGAAAGTGTTGGGGTCAGATGAGACCAAAATCGAGCTCTTTGGCATCAACTTAACTCGCTGTTTTTGAAAAAGGAGGAATGCTGCCTATGACCCAAAGAACACCATCCCCACTGTCAAACATGGAGGTGGAAACATTATTGGGGGTGTTTTTCTGCTAAGGGGAGATGGATGGGGCCATGTACCGTCAATTCTGGAGAACCTCCTTTCATCAACCAGGGCATTGAAAATGGGACATGGATGGGTATTCCAGCATGACAAAGACTCAAAACACATGGCCAAGGCAACAAAGGAGTGGCTCAAGAAGAAGCACATTGGGTTCCTGGAGTGGCCTAGGCAGTGTCCAGACCTTAATCCCATAGAAAATCTGTGGAGGGAGCTAAATGTTCAAGTTGCCAAACATCAGCCTAGCAACCTTAATGACATGGAGTGGATCTGCAAAGAGGAGTGAGACACGATCCCTCTGAGATGTGTGCAAACCTGGTGGCCAACTACAAGAAACGTCTGAGCTCTGTGATTGCTAACAAGGGTTTTGCCACCAAGTACTAAGTCACATTTTGCAAAGGGGTTAAATCCTTATTTCACAAATCAATTTAGAACTTATTTGAAATGTGTACTGGATTTTTGTTGTTGTTCTGTCTCTCACTGTTGAAAGTATAGACTGATTATGTCTTTGTTAAATCAAATAATTTTTCCTTCACTGTGTGTGTGTGTGTGTATATATTAATATGTTTCTAATTTGTATTTATTCTAATATATTATATATTAATATTAGTATATGCGCTGAACACGGTAGTCGGTAACACCAAACCTTCCTTACTGCCGTGTGAACGTTGCTGACATTCAGCACTTCAACACTTGAAATGCTCTGGGGAATAGCACTTAAAATGACTCTGTGCTTGCCACCTGACTCCCAAGCCTGGCACTGCCTGCTCTTCGTCTTTCTTAACCAAGCTGGAGTGTGAAAAGTTAGTGACCTTTCCATTTGCACTAATTGTTTGTTTATTGTACAAAGACCAATTATTTCATCTGATTTAAATTGCACTGGTATAAAAGGTGTTTCCTCTCTAGTGTGATAACGTTTGCAACTGTGAGGGGATAAAACTAAATGCTGCATTATTTACCAAGGTATCCACCAATTCTTTGTTGACAAAGAAGAGATTTATTAATAATGGACCTTTCTGGGAAACGTAATTATAGATTACAAACAAGAGGCAGTAGTGATAACAGGTACTATACTTCACGGGCTTGTTCGATAATATTTGTTAAACATTATGTTAACTTGACAGCTGGATTAGCGTTCTCTCACATAAAAGTAACTCTGTCACATGCCTCCCATAACTTGTCGTTGAGTTGTCGGCACACTTGCACAAATTTCCTAACGGCAAATTAGCAAATGATGAAACTAATAGACCCAAGATGCGGAACGGTAGACTGGGTATTCCATTTTTAGATTCTGTCCCCAGTGGAATTACACAAAGATTGCAATTATTTCAGTGACATAATTTACAAGAGGACTCTATGTTGTTAACCTCTTTAGTTCTAGAGGAACATTCTGCATATTAAACGGGAACTCTATGTTGTGTCTCACTTTCTAATTGTTATTATAGACTTTTTATTAACTTTTAATGGATGCTATTATTTTTTGTTAAGTTAATAGTTAACCAGTTTTAAAGTAAAAAACAATGTTGTAGGATGCTTTCCAGTGTCTTGATGTGTCCTGCTCCTCTTGGGTTGCTTATGTGATGCACGACCAGATGGGGAACCGCTGTGGGTGTGTGGTTGCCTATACTTCTACACCAAGAGAAAGAAGAAAAATGATCTTGGGTCCTTGTGGAGCTTCTTGATTGGATGTCACTTAGTGTTTATATCAGCTGTTACAGATAATTTGATAATTGAAATGACATTTTAATCTTTTGGAGTGTGTTCCCTCACATTATTCCATTTAGCATCTCACAATGCGTTTAATTTCTATGGGATAGCAGTTGTGTAACATAGCCAACATATGGGTTTGCAAAATCGTTTAAATCCTTTTTCATGAGCAGTGGTATACTCATGTGCATCCTTTACTCCTGATTCATTGACCGCTACTGATGCAGTTTATTATTAATTTATACTTTTATAAATGTGATGTATTTATTTTTGGTGCTGCTCTAGGTCTGACCTGCCACCATAGGACATAAAACACCTCTGTTTCTGCAGCATTATAAAAAGTTAAATTTTAATTAACGTGTGTTTATCTACTCTAATAACATTTCTCTAATTGCCTTCTTATTTTACTATGACATAATAAAAGCTATATTTTAAAGGAATGAGAACCCAAACATAATATTTCTCAAACTAGGTTTTAACTAAAAATGTTTTACTAGTAAATATTTACATGTAAACTTTTTTTCATATTTAACCCCTTAATGACAAAGCCCGTACATGTACGGGCTCAAAATGTATTGTCTTCAATGGATTTAGGGATCGCCCATTGTCCTCAAGGGGTTACTAAAAACTGATTGAGAAAAATGCATTCCTTTATTTTTATTTTCTACTCTGCCCCCCGATATGCTTCATACCCTGATATGCCTTATACCCCCCAGACTTGTCCCCGTGCTCCAGACTCACTGGTGTCTAGGGGCAGCTGGTGAACGTCTGCGCAATGTGCTTAGACAAACTGCTGCTGGAGCTTCTATGACTGAGCACCAGAAGGTCATGTGATGCTCCATCATAGAAGCCCCAGCGGAAGTGGAGGGCAGTAGCGGAGGTTGTCTGTGCGCATACCACAGACATTCACTGGCTGCCGGAGAGGAGAATCCAGGTCTCCTGCGGGGGTTCTGGATCTTAGAGGTCTCTATTTCAGGTTGCATTATAAGACAAGGGGTATTTTTCAGAGCATTTACTCTAATCTTATATTCGATTAAAATCGATAATGAAAATCGCTGACTATTCTCAATATCTATTTCTTGTTGCAGCCCCTAATATATTGAAGTGCACTCCAGTGTCCCTTACAATCTTTAAGGCTGCAAAAAAAAAAAAGCTATAGCTTCAGCCTCAGAGCTGTAGCAGAACACTTCTTCTATAGTCTGCCGCTTCGCACAGCAGGTTGGCTACTTTTAAGCAGCTAATCAGCGGCAAGAAAGCACTCTCATTTCTCATTAGACCCTCATGCCTGGAGCACTTGCTGACCGGATGTGATAAACTGGGTAGGGGATGAGGCAAATGCATATGGAAGGATTCTATATGTCCTTTTATCATCCCTTATGTGTCCTTCTATCATCCCTATCACTTACAATAACTAGTCCCCCCCCTTCTACAACCATTATTTTGGAAACGGATGCATTTTTTGTTTATCTAACTCCACAAAAAGATTTCCTAAGATCTTTAGATAGACAAAAAGTACTCCTAAAAAGCTATGCAATGTGTGCATAGAGACACAGGTAGCTTTCCGGTTGCTTGGAACAATGGTACCCATGATACTTGCCAAACCTTTGGATTGCAGAGTAACTTGGGAATTTCTGTATAGATTTGTTGGACATCTACCCCTGCCTAAAAATAATCCAATCTAACCTATTCTCAGTGAAAAGGATCAATACAAAATCACACATGGACCCAAAATGGAAATGATGGCAACCCCCCTATCGAAAAGGAAATATGACTTTGCTTTATGAATTAATACTAAAATTATCCTGTTTTATTTTTGAAGTACTCATAGACAAAGGCAGGAATGCGTTGGCTAATACCTTTTCTATAGAATATGGTATGCGTACTGTGAATTAGGTATGTATATATAGGAAAAAGATTGCTATTTACCTCTGCGTATAAACTTTAGCTGATTTTTATGGTGACACATTAGTAAGCTACCTGTCTAGTTTATGGATTCTGTTTTCTCATGATAAGAGTTGTGCATACTTTTATGGCACACACGTGTCACACGTAGTTTGCTTTGACGTCACAACCTTGCCAATGTACATCACAGTGTGATTTATTGTATTGAAAATTGTCATATTTTTGGCATATAGTTAAATTATTATTCAACTTTTCTGATAGAGGAGAATTGATTTTGAAAAAGGTATGACTTCTTTTTTTTTTTTTTTTTTTTTTTTTTTTTTTTCATGGATTTGGTGTGGTTGCATTTTCCTGCCACTTGGGTTACAATAACAATCCCCTTAAGAGTCCACATAATGTCATTTTAGAGGGCAGAAACGTAGACATGCTTTGACTATGGTAGGGGTATCACGGTATCCCTTGTTTTAAAAATTTTTGAATGCAGTTTGAGTCATGTCATAAACTGACACTCCATCTATCATGCGCACAATAGTGTAGTGGCCCTTTTGGGTTTCCCTGGTAGTTCCCCTTGCAAATGCAAGGAGAGATTCTTCAGCAGTATCTCTTCTATGCATTTGCCCCTTTACCTGCCCCTAGCTACTCGGGCCATTTTATGTGCTTACTGCTAGTCGGCTTCAGTGCTAGTATGTGCAGAAAGTGCCAATTGGTGCAAAAATGGGACCAGCTCTGGAGCTGCAGCTTCTCATAAGTAATCTTATTTTTGCAGGCTGCATATAAAGCATTTACAATGTGCTTTAACATGCATTCTTGGTTCAGGAGACTAGTCGGAATTGATTGTCTTATTTTTACAGTGCAGAAAGGGTTACATTTTTGTATTAGTTCAGTCTGTTACCATTTTTTCCCTTACTGTGTGCACTGGCATCTTCTCTACATAAATGGATATCATTGTTTTGTGTGCCCTTCTTATCAATCTATACAGCTGCTACCAGCTAATCATAGAGAGCAGCTTTCGTAACGAAAGAACCTTCTTTATAAAACGTTGATCCTTTACATGTATCTGTGTATATTGTCTTTAGATACGGTACTTTTGATCAGAATGAATGTACTACATACACACAGCTAAATAAGAGCTGTGTTGGATCAACCTCCCAACTCCTTTGATCACAGAGTATTATTGTACTAATGATATCTGCAAATATGGTGTTTCTTTTCTCAATTTCAAAGGCTTGGTATTTAGTTTCTGATAAGGGACTTTTGTCTCGTAGTCTAAGGATAATTGTAACACCAAAATACCTCCACACCCTCTGTTTTGACGCATCACTTTTCCTCAAGCTGGTCTTAGGTGGAAAGTCGCCTTTTAGAACCTTCAGAAACATCGCTATGTCATTTCATTGTTTCTCCTTCAGTACCTGTGTAACCTACGACAATCAGTAGACTTTGGGTTTTTTTTTCTTCTTCTGCTTTTCCTTGTGTCCTCCTATTTCAGTCCTTAATGGATTCACTTGGTTTCTTCTTACTCCAACTTTTGGAAGTACTAAAGTTGATCTTCTTCATTGTGATGTTGGAAACTACTAGGAATAGACGCAATGGAAATATGCAAAAACCTTTGTTGTTGGGTGAAGATGTTGAACAAAGTATGGAAGCTGGCATCGAGGCTCTGATATAGAAAGAGCACCATTTTGGATATGTTCTGACATAGAATATGATCTAGTCAGCTCTAGAGGTGTGTGGCTTTGAGAACCTGCTCATTCATGTTGATATAGGTGTGAAAACCTAAAGATACAGGGTCAAACTCCGAGCACTTCATGTTATGCATATTGTAAATGTTGTCAGCATTCTTGAACTATACAGTTTTTATGAAATGTATAAAAATAAAAACTTACACATGAAGAAAATCTTAATGTGCGCAATTATTTGTGATTTTGCAGATGTGTATTTAAGAATCTCTAAAATTAAATAATGTTAAGGTGTTGCCTCAAACCCTAAATATGATATATAACAGTATTTTGATTTCCAGTATGTATAAGATTTTGTATAGCATTTCTTTTGCTGTACATATAACCTTGATTTGCCCCATTATTATTAACATTGAAAAGTAAACCTACATCACAAGATTGTGTGCAGTTGACACATTGGATGTCCTGTGTTGGCTGCCATCAGTAGAGCAGTGGGATACAGTTGTTTTTCTTGATGGGCCAGATTCATTTAGTGAACTATTGACTTGTAGGAGGGTGTGTGAAATACCTTTTGTCTTTTCAGGATTTATTATGGAGCCTTGTGTAGAATGTCAAAATGTGCTTACATGGAAATAAAGGAGACCTTGACACGCTTGTTTCAGCTAAACAACTTTTTAAGTTATTTTGAACCTTTTCCTCAGGACATGTGCCAGAATATGTATCAAAACATATGACTTAATAGTAGTCATTTTAGAGTCTTAGTGGATTGATACCTAATGGTCTGGACAGTCAATGTGGTAATGTTCACTAAGAACACCCATGACTTGAGATTCTTTGGCACGTTGCAGATGTGGATACACACTCATGGCAACAGGCCCACTGTAAAGCTTATTTTAACCAACTATATGTTTTGAATAGAACAGTTTAAAACATTTTTCTCCACCCTAAGATGACATCTTTAGATGATGATGTACACTTCAAGATTGTATTATGGGAGTAACCTTCTTGAGGTGAAGCTTTGACTTTGAAGACATTCTGTTAACAGGATGTAAAACCTGTGAAGCCATTTCCCACGCATCTGTCTATGAATAAGCAATCTTCTAGTTAAGGGAGCTCCCTTTTATGATACGTTTATATACCTGGTAACATGTATTTGTTATTTGATGACAATTGTGGAATGATTATACATACATATAGTTCACATCCAAATTATTTAATGTGTTACCCCCCCCCCCGTAACAATACTACACATTCACATATCATGACATGATCCATAGAAAAATAAAATGTGATGCTGCTTCACAAAGATGTGATCCAAGCACATTTCATCATTTCATTTTCATTATGACGTTGAGGGATGTGGCTTCCTAACAGCAGATACACCTTCTGGCGTTTACACAGCTTAAAATGGGGCATTGGCTTAGCCAAGGTCTTAATACATTTGTCTAAAATGACTTCTTTTGATCCACCCCACATGGTTAGGGTTTACAAAATTTACAAAAGGACCTGATGTGTTAAAGGCACGCAATATATTATTATTCCTAAAGCATTCCCTGAGGGAGATGTGAAGCTCATATTAATAGAATGGAATGTACAAGTAGCTTCTATGTTGTTTTAACACATGGAGAAAATATATAATAGTAAAAAAATACAATTCAGTGCCTCCCCATAGATATATTAGAATTTTTAAATATATATATTTTTATTATTATTTTGTTTTTTAATTTTGGTTCATGGAAGCAATGAACAAGAAAATCTATTGTCATAATATTAAAAAAACTGCATCTTTCTGTTTATCCCCATACCAGTTAATGGAATGGCCAAACGAGTAAGGATACTTCATAGGTTGCCATGGCAATAAGACCACTTTTGAAAAGTTGCACCAGAATTTAAATTGCTCGTTATGTGTAGCTGTACAGTTTGTATGGCGGAATCAAACGTATATATTTGTTTTAAAATATTTCCTATTTGTATAGTTGCCGATTGTATTTTATTTATCAACTAAGCATTCTTATAGGAGATGCACAAAATTCATGGCATTCATGGTTTTGTGACTCTCACATCTTGAGAGGTCTAATAATGTGTCTTTAATTGGATTGTGCGGAGCTTATAAAACTTTAATAGGTTGCATAGCAGCTTTCAGTTTTGAAGTACTGTAAAAACAATGTTGTTTACAGGTTTAGTCATGTTAGGCTTGTGTGCTTGGGGAATTTATCACATGTTTAATTTCTCCAGGGATCAAACTCCTTTTTAAATACATTATCAAAGACGCCAAGCAGAAGATGTCTTCTGATATGGACGTCTTTCAATCTTTATTGGTTTGCCTCCGACTAGATTTTGTCATATCTTTATAAATAAATGTAATGTAGTGCACATAACTGTGTCTTGCCTTTAAGTTTTTGAGTTGTCGCCCTTAAAAATACCTGGGAGGATCCTGCAGAATCTCTTGATATGTGTTTGCCCTTTCCTAACCCCCATCTATTTGCCATGCGGGAGATATTTTAGGCGAGGTGTTATACTCCAGCTTGAAGCAGCTCTTCAGTGACCAGAAGACATTTGGGTCTCCCAAACCTCAACTATAGCAGAGAAGGGCAGCTGTAGCTACTACAGGATGAAATCTTGTATACTTGCATGCAAATAGCTAGAAATTCAAGAACATAGAGCCTTTAGTCAAAGGTAATAGCAGTTACTGGACCAACAAATGAAAAGATGTTTTATGAGCTTACATAATCTGAGGTCTCTTCTACAGAGGAAATGGCACCATAATCAAACTGTGTCTCCGGTATGACTTCCGCCTTGTGCTTTGTTTGTATCATAGGAGAAACTAATTGTCAACCAGGTCAGCCACCAAGGCCACACGTGTATATGGTAAGACTTGACCCTGTTTTTCCTGCTCTTCTGGCTGGTGAACCTTGGCGTTATTTTTCCGGGATTAGTCGTGGCAGCCTAAATCCTGTTAGGTCAAAAGAAGGAGGAAAATGTATCTGTAATACAACATGCTTACCAAAGTTTATGAGTAAACAGTTGGCCCAGAGTGTAGGCATGGAAAAATTAATAAAATTAGTTTAATAAAACATACTTAACCCTCTATTTGGTGCTGTCATAAATATAAGAGCTTATGCTTCTAGGTCAGTGAAGTTACCTAACTTCAAGGAGATAAGCAGCCATGTCAAAGCCTTGCTACAGCAAGCTGCTTTCTGCTGACACTTGAGATGTGTTATGGATCCTTAAGCATAGAAAACAAGACTCTCAGGTATCTTAGGTTGTATAACGTTCAAACATCTTAAGTATATAAAACACAATAGCATTAGTCCTGTTTTGTCTGCAGACGCCACCCAAGAGACCACTTTTATTCCTTACCTGGATATTTAGCAGATACAACTCCGGGGAAACTCCAGAAAGAAACCCATCCCGCACTCAATTTGGACACTTTCTAAATGCAACTTTACAGTTTGTTCTTCTCGGTTACTCTATTTACAATAAAAATTACAATTAAAATAGGAATATTAATGCAAGCCTTTTATTTGCTTCAGCGCCGTTAACTTATACCGCCATTCCCACAACTATTAAAGAAAAAGTACACATTTGGGCTTCCCTTTTTGGGTCAATTTCCGCAGAGTTGTTTTAACTCGCTCAGTTCATTATTTGTTACAAAGGGGCCAACACTGGCAGGTTCCACCAGCTACAAGAGTCAAGCTGGCCCTGTAAATAATTTATTTTACTTTTTGGGTAAAAGACTTTGAGAAATATAAATAATTTAACTATACATTACACATGGCCTTCATAATATGTTGTAAGTCAAAAAGTTGAAACAACAACATTCCCTTTAGCGATTAAACATTATGGTTTTTTTTTTTTTTTATATTATCATAAAAACAATCTTACTTTTTTAAAAAGCAAAGCCCAAAATGGCACTAGAGATAGTTGTCTGAAATATATTAACAGCCTTCGCAAGTACTTTTTTGGTGCCTGACTTATAGTAGAATTGCTTCTCTCTTTTTTATGGCATGATTGAATGCCTTTTCATATACAGTTTCCGTGACTAACATTCTAGTTTTGCCAGGTTTTATGTCTGTGGCATCTTTGTGAATCCCCCCTGGACTAAGTAATATAAAAAAAAACGATGCAAAGTTTAAAAAGTGATTTTTAACTATCGGAATGGTTTTTGCAGATAGAACCATTGCACTGGATACTATAATAATATACTGTTTTAAATGTTATTTTATGTGACCCCATTGTTTTAGTATTCAGCACAGTGCCAATTTATATTAACTAGAGTTTTAGGACATATATGTACTTTGTTTATAAAGCCCAACTCATTCAGCTTGGCGTAACTCGTTTAAAGAGGCCAATAGACAGACAAATATAACATGCCGTAATGGGCTTTATTTTTCATTATAAAATGGAACCATTGCCACTGATTGTTGGGAACTGTTACTCTGGTCGGTGTAACCCTTGTAGCTGGACTGCTGCCTGATCTTAGTTAAACGACTTACACAGCACGATCCCAACGAACCCATGTTATAAGTAGGTGTGAGGTTCCTTTCTTCAAGGATAATCTGAGCCAGGGGATAACTATTACAGGGTATCATGAAGCTCGCTGTCAGCTTTCATTAATACTGTCTGTCACTTCCGGGCTTAATTCTCTAAGAAGCATTTTGGTTGTCGTAAAAAGCTTTCAGTTCTGTGCCTCACTTAGCTTTAAATTTGTGTGTCTGTGCTAACCTTAAATACTCAAACTGTCACTGTGCTGTCGATATTGTGACTTATCATGAACTGTACAAAAAATGAAAATATCTATAAATGTATCTGTTTCTATTTGATACATGTTTACCTTCTTAGAATGTCCTTATAAAATGGTCAACAAGACCTCACAAAATAGTATTTTCTGAGGTTTTTTCTTTTTTTTTCTGTAGCGGTTGGAAAATCTCCCAACTAATAGACACACTAACGTAATTTAACACGCACACAGTAACATACTTGCACAAATGCTCATACACACATAGACGCTTCTTGGTGCCTCTACCTTTGACTCAGGACAATTCTTCTGCAATGTGCTCCTTGCAATCTGCTTGTGTCTGAGCGCTGTGAAATTATGAAAAATACTGCAGTGTGCCATGGAGGGGGTTGTCTTTATTCAAAGGCAATAACGTTAATTTGGTCAACATAGAAAAAGTAAAAGTCTAAAGTCACATCAACTTTCACGACTTCAGAGGTCTTTCTTTCTGATGTAATGTGATAATGCTCTATTTTCTGTCTAGTGAAGACCATTAGACCTATCATATGTGGTATAGTGCATATGATAGCTGTGTCTACACTCTGTTTTTGAGTTGTCCCCCTTGCAAATACATGGGAGGATTCTCCTGATTCCCCATTCTGATGCTTGGTTTGAACTTCAGCAAGTTGTCTTGACCATGTCTACATGCCGAAATGCCATTGGCTGATTAGCTATTTGTGTTAACAAGCAATTGAACAGTTGTACCTAATAAAGTCGCCAGTGAGTGTATATATACAAACATACATGTATTTCTCACAATTTTATCATCAAAATATAGTCTTTCCTCCCTTGAGACATGTTCTACATAGTAGTTTGGTCCCAGAGGCCATATGGACAGTGACAACAACATATTGCAGTGATCTGGACTTTACCCTATTACATGGAAAATGTGATTCACGTCATTTATTTTGCTTAGAGTTTCTAGAATGGATCTCATGGTATAGGATAGAAATGAAACTACTTTAGGACAAGCTGGGGCATGAGATTGCATCATTTTTTTTTCCTGTGGTAACTTATAAAACACAATACAGAGTGTCTAAAGTGCAGCGGAATTCTTTGAAATGCATCATAGTTGGTTTTCATGATATGCTAATTTCGGCCAGTTTCTCCTTTTGAGAAGGTTTTTTGTCTACTTAAGCACCAGCATTATACGTTGACCTATATAGATCACCTACATCCTTATCACAGGGTTGTGATCCCGATGTACATTTTAGTTATTTTGTTTAGTTAAGTAGAAAATAGCAGTTGATCAGCCCAGAAAAACAGTAGAAACTTGGTTTTGTTTCTACTAACATAATGTAAATTAAGCTATCCAAAAAATGAAGTAAAAAAAGGAAAAAATGACAGAATGTATACGGCCCAGTTGGTTCTCTTGTACCACCCCTTCTTCCTAAGCTTCTTATACCTCGACAACTCCTGCTTCCTTTTTTTTGTGGCTCATCTATGCGTTTGCCGGGAATCTGTCGAGCCCAGGACTATTGCTAACAACGTTTTATATACCTTCATCCAAGAAAAATTAGAAATTCTTTAACTACTGATCCAAGCCATTCAATTGTAAAATATTAATTTATTGACAATACTGTATCTCATGTCCACGGTAACTTTGCATGAGGAAAATGTCTTTACTTTCATGTTTGGCTATTTTTCCTATCGTCAAAAGTTTAAAAGGTTGGGGTTGCTAATGTCTTTGAACTGGATTTTCAGGATTTTTGTACTTATTGTATAGTCATTTGTGATTCAGCCTACATCTTTTTGCAGCTGCTTCTATGTTGCGTTTTAGTGTTTATACTCCGTGGCAAGGTCCATTGAGTTTAACTGGCCTGAAGCAGGTCCTGACAACTAGCAATGTTTTTTTCTTTTTGAAACACCCATTGGGATCTTCGTACATACCTGGACATACGAACAACACTTTTAGATTCAGATATATATAATATAATGTATCTATCAAAAATAAATTTGGGATTTATTTTTCTTAACGTAAAAACAAGGTGAAACATGTTTGAATTGAAAATTACATATTGTTGAAGCTGAGACACAATGTTCAGTTTCTTCACAACAGG
>VKOC01020978.1:0-15639 GCA_009364415.1 Spea multiplicata | reverse complement strand
AAATCACTTGGCTACAATTACATGTAATCAAGATATTGCCCTTTTATTATTTTCACATTTTTCTTTGACTAGTATTTTCAACAAACAAAATAATAAAGCCAGTAAAATATATGACGCCACTGTAACCCACAAGTAATATATGATATTCGAACGACTTTTATCATCTGATGTTCATGCCGAGTAGTAAGTCTTGAAGGGTCAGCATTTGGAAATTACTTGTACCGTTTCACCGGTAAGGTTTTCAATTCTTCCCGGCACGCTGTTTGTTTGTTATGTATGTCGTCGGCCTCATTCATCCTGGGTGTCTGAGTGAGTATCTGCTATGCTGCCCTGTGCAGGGCACACCGCAATGTCCTGCTCCAAACCGAGGGCAGGTGGTTTGTTTGTCCATGGCTTTGTATGTATTCCGATGACAGCGGCCCTAGGTAGTCTAAGATGGCCATCATCAAACAATGTCAGCAGAGGTGGGAACCGTATAGTTGGTTAGTTTCATTAATACCAATAAATCGGATCGCTGTCTGGGGATTAAAGCTTGGGTTTATTCCTTTGGCATCATGGACTCTTTCCCTATTGATAATGGCACATGACATGGCTGCCCCCCTATTATTGTTGTTTGTGTTTTCTTTTAGACGTCGTCCACAGGCTATCCGGATGTGTCGTGACATACCGGTTGGTAGGCAACACCGACGATCAGCTTTTCTTCATCCCCGTCTATATTCCGATTACAGGGGTCACAGGTGGCTGTCAAACAATGGTAGCCCCAGGCAGGAATTGTCTTGTTTACTTGATCTCATAATAGGATTGCTGCATGGGGGGGAAGTAAAGGTTGTTGGGTTTACTCCTGCAGGCAGCATGGGCTCCTGTCAGACTATTTTCCCCTCTATTCATAATGGCACCTGATCATTGTTTGTGCTCTCCCTTGAACCTCATCTACAGGCTATCCGGATGAGTCCTGGCATACCGGTATGCAACACTCATGATGTTCTTTTCTTCATCTCTCAGCACTCCATCATCTTGAGGGTTTCTTTATCCTTGTTTATGTATGTATTTTGATTACAGGGGCCCTGGGGAGTAAAGCTTGGGTTGCCTCCCCAGGCAGCATGGACGTTTTCACTATTCATAATGGCGCCTGACATGGTTGCCTCCTGTTATTGTTTATTGCTCTCTCTCTTGCATCTCCTGTACAGGCTATCCGGATGAGTCCTGGCATACCGGTAGGCAACATTCAACATAATATCCTGGGCTATGCCGACAATCTTCTTTGCTCCATGTCATGATATCTCTATCTGTCTATGTATGTATTCTGATTGATGACAAGGGGCTCTAGGTAGTTAGGGATGGCTGTCAAACTGAAACTGTATTGTCATTTTTGCTCTCCCTTGAACCTCCTCTATAGGCTATCTGGATGTGCCCTGGCATACCGGTAGCTAACAACGGTATATCCTAGGCTATGTCGACGATCTTATTTTCTTCATCTCTCACCCTTCGTTTATGTATGTGTTCTGATTACAGGGGGCCTAGGTAATCAGAGATGATGGCTGTCAAGCAATGTTAGTCCCAGGCAGGAGGGGGGTGGAGTAAAGGTTGTTGGGTTTACTACTGCAGGCAGCATGGGCTCCTGTCAGACTCTCCCCCCCCCCCATTCATAATGGCACATGATCATTGTTTTTGCTCTCCCTTGAACATATTGTCCACGCTATCTGGAGGGGTCACGGCGCACACAGGTGGGCAGAGAGTATGTGTGTGGATTAGTATATATATGTGTGGATTGGTATATATGTTTGAAGTGACACACCATGTCAAAAAGTGGTGGTCTTCTTTTCTCCATCTATCCCCTAATTGAGTGTTAATTTCAAATGTAATGGCTATTGCAACTAGAATGTTTTTTATAAATTCTTCAAGTTTTCCATTGGTAATTGTTTCCTGGATCCTTCTGAACCTGAAGTTACTCTGTCTCGGGCAGTGTTTTTGTTGAGCCAGTTTGTGCTCAAGTAACTCGGTTGAAATTGAGTTTTGTAGTATAGCGTCCCGTAAATATTCTGTCTGTAATTCCAACAACGACTAACTTATTTTCATTATGATTGACTCTTTTTGTTATAGATGTGTTTGTTAAGAGGTTGATTTTAAATCTTGTATATTGATCTCTATAATTTGATCTGTTTGAGTTGAGTTGGTAGAGCAAACTGGTTATGTATCATCATCATCATCAATTGTTTCATATCTAGAGTTGCTGGACTCGATTGTAGAGTATCACCTTCTGTTTGTTTGTTTGATTCATTATATTGGGATTTTCCTGTAAATCAAGGTCTTTTTGATCTTGCTTAGGTGGAGGGGTATAAAAGGGGGAGTCTTTTTTCAGCTTTGTGATCTTTCTTAGGCATTTTGTATTGCGGTTTTTTCGATGCCATAGCGTTAAGAAGGTTGTGGGTATATATTAAGAGATTTGTAGTTTTGTATCAATGTTTGTTGATGATATAGATCTTAGTTTGGCAAAGAGTTTAAATCACTTAGCTATGTTGTTGTTTTCGTTACATGATCCTTTGGCTAGTATGTCCAAAGAACATATTCATAAAGCAGGGTTATCGACTGCGATTGGAACGGAAGCCTGCAGAGAGGTTGTTGATTTCACATATTCTTCAGAACAGCAGGGATTCGTTTTGTGCGCCATCCAACGGTTTTGTACATACAGAGTTCTTTCTTCCCGTGTCCCTGCAGGAACAGGGTCAAGTGGTTTATTCTCATGTCGTTTTAGTTCTACCAGCAGTAAAGGAGGAGAGAGGGTCGAGTGAGTGTATTCATCAGACAGGGCTCTTTCGTCTGACATTGTTGTTCATTTCGATCCCCCTTGAACATGTCACACAGGCTATCCGGATGGGTCACGGTGGGTAACAGTCAACATAATAATATCCTAGGGTATGTCGACAATCTCATATCTCTTGGCCCCCCGTGTTGAGGGGTTTCATTCTCCATCTGCCTGTGTGTGTATTCCGATTACAGGTCTTAGGTGGTTGGAGATGGCCGGCATATGTTTGAGACAAGGACAGGTGATTGCTAAAGAATGCCACAACGCAGAACTGCTTGCAGGAGGCGGCAGTCCTTTCGTCCATACATTCCAGGGGGTTATGGTGAGTTAGCCCTAGGTAGTCAGAGATGGCTGTCAAACAATGTTAGCCCAGGCAGGAAGTGTATTGTTTAATCAATCCCAATAATAGGATTGCTGCTTGGGGAGTAAAGGTTTACTCTCCAGGTAGCGTGGGCTCCCGCCGGACTCTTTCCTTATTCATAATGGCGCCCGACAGGGCTGTCCCCTGTTTCTGTTATTGTTTGTGCTCTCCCTCGAACCTCTTCTACAGGCTATCCAGGTGTGTCCCGGCATACTGGTAGGCAACAGTATATCCTAGGCTATGCCGACGATCTCCTTTCCTCCATCTCTTGGACCCGGGATGGCGGTCAAACAATGTTGGCAGAGGCAGGAACTGTATTGTTGTTGTTTAAATGAATCCCAATAATAATAGGATTGTTGCCTGGGGTGTAACGTTTGGGTTTACTCCCCCTGCAGCAAGCATGGGCTCCTGTCAGACTCCTTCCCTATTTGTAATGGCACCCGACAGGGCTGCATTATGTCATTGGTTTTGCTCTCCCTTGCAAATATTCTACAGGCTATCCGGATGAGCCCTGGCATACCGGTAGGCAACAGTCAACATCATATACTGGCTATGCTGATGATTGTTTTGTCTTGTGTTTTGTCCATCTCTCAGGTTTCTTTCTCCATGTGTCTAGGTATGCATTCCGATGACAGGGGTCCTGGGGAGTAAAGCTTGGGTTGCCTCCTCAGGCAGCATGGACGCTTTCCCTATTGATAATGGCACATGACATGACTCAATGCATCGAGGAAACTTTTCATAAATTCTTCAGGTTTCTCGTCTGTAATTATTTCTTGAATCTCTCTCTCTGAGATTATTCCGTCTAAGGCGATCTTCTTGGTGTGCCAACTTTTGCTCAAGCAGATGGGTTTTAATTGAGTTTTGTTGTATAGTGTCTCGTAAAAATTCTGACTGTCTGTAATTCCAACTTTTCTTCATTATGATTTAATCTTTTTGTTATAGCTGTTGTTAAGTCGATTTCGACATCATGTATATTGATCTGTATAATTTGTTTGATGTGTTCAAGTTGAGTTGCTAGAGCTTCAGGTAACTGGTTATGTATCATCAATTGTTTCCTAACTAGAGTTGCTGGACTTGATTGTAGAGGAGTATCACCTTCTGTTTGATTAATTATATTGAGATTGTCCTCTAAATCAAGGTCTTTTCAATCTTGCTTAGGTGGAGGGGTAAACAAAAGGGGAGTCTTTTCTCAGCCTTCTGATCTTTCCTAGGCATTGTGTCTTGAGTTTATTATCGATGCCTTAGTATTAAGAAGGTTGTAGGCATACATTAAGAGCTTCTTGAACCTGTTATCCCAGCTTTCTGAAAGGTATCAATGTCGGTATAGATTTTCGTTTGGCTAAGGCTTAAAGTAGGTCTAATCAGGAAATAGCATTTCATTTCCACACGTTATCCTTTGAGTAGTATTTCCTGATGATGAATATCATAAAGCAAGTAGCATATAAGATGCCACTTTAACCCACAAGTAATGAATGTAGGAAATTAGTTTGACCGCTTCACCGGTAGGTTGTTCAATTCCTCCCAGTCGTCTGGTATGATGTTGTCATCATCAGCCTCATTCAGTATTCATAATGGCACCCGACATGGCTGTCCCCTGTGATTGGTTTAATGATCTCCCTTGAACTTTTTCTACAGGCTATCCGGATGAGTCCTGGCAGGCAGCAGTATATCCTAGGCTACGCTGACGATCTTCTTGCCTCCGTCTCTCAGATTTCGTTCTCCACATCTATCTATGTATGTATGTATGTATGTATGTATTGTGATTCCAGGGGTCCTGGGGAGTAAAGCTTGGGTAGCCTCCTCAGGCAGCATGGGCTCTTTCCCTATTCATAATGGCAACCGACATGGCTGCGTCCTGTCAGTGAACGTCTTCTACAGGCTATCTGGATGGGTCCTGGCATACTGTTAAGCAACACTGATGATTTTCTTTTCTCCATCTTTTGGGTTTCTTTCTCTCTGTCTATGTATGTACTTTGATTACAGGGGCCCTGGGGGGGGGGGTAAAGCTTGGGTGTAATGTCCAGGTAGCATGGACTCTTTCCTTATTCATAATGGCACCCAACAGGGCTGCCCCTCTGTCATTGTTTTTGCTCTCCCTTGAACTTCCTTTTACAGGCTATTTGGATGAGTCCTGGCATACTGGTAGGCATATAGGCAGAATATCCTAGGCTATGCCAATGATCTTCCTTTCTTCCTTTCTTCATCCATTGGCCTTGGAAGAGAGAGTTAGAGGAGTTCTCATCTTTTATGTTTGTAGAAGTGAAACGAATTAAAACGTCTCTTTGAGTTTCTGAGGAAATACTAGAGGGGTTTGGCTGTTCTGTTCTATGGCATCTATCCCATAATTGAGTGTTAAATATCGAATTTAATAGTCATTGCAACCAGAAAGTTTATCATACATTCTTCAAGTTTTTCATTAGTAATTGTTTCTTGGATCTCTGTGAACCTGAGGTTATTCTGTCTCAGACGGTCTTCTTGGTGAGCTGGTTTCTGCTGAAGTAACTCAGTTTTAATTGACTTTTGTTGTATAGGGTGTTGTAGAAAATCTTTCTGTCTGTAATTCCAACGACTACAACTTTTATTCATTATGAAGAACTTTTGATGGTTATAGCTGTTAAGAAGTAAATCTTGTATATTGATCTGTATAATGTATTTTATCATCTGTTCAAGTTGAGTTGCTATAGCTTCAGCTAACTGGTTATGTATCAATAATTGTTTCATACCTAGAGTTGTTGGACTCGATTGTAGAGTATTGCCTTCTGTTTGATGAATTCTATTGGGATTGTCCTCTAAATCAAGGTCTTTTCGATCTTGCTTAGGTGGAGGGGGTTAAAAAAAAGAGGAGTCTTTTCTCAGGTTTCTGACCGTTCCTAGGCATTTTGTGTGGAGGTGTGGAGGTCAATAATGCTATAGTCTTTAATGGTTATATTTATATTCTTAAGTAAGTGAAATCAGAACCGTCAGCCTTATATATATATATATATATCTTGAAATTCCACTGAAATATTAAGAAGGTTGTAGGCATACATTCAGATCTTCTTGACTCGGTTATCCCAGTTTTCTGAAAGGTATCAATGTTAATATAGATCTTTGTTTGGCTGAGTCTAAAGCAGTTAGCATACATGAAGTATAATGAAGATATTGCCTTTTGTTCTTTCACATTATCCTTTGACTAGTATTACCAAAGAACACATTCATAAAGCAAGTAAAATATAAGATGCCACTGTAATCCAGATGTAATATATCATAAAAACTTATCTATATCTGATGTTCATGCCGATTAGTCTTGAAGGGTCAGCATTTAGAATTCAATTCCTCACCGTATGTATACGTCATTGGCTTCATTCATCCCGGGTGTCTGAGTGAGTGAGTGAGTGAGTATCTGCTATGCTGCCCTGTGTATGGCGAACAGCAATGTCCTGCTCCAAAGCGAGGGCAGAAGGTTTGTTTCACCATGTCTTTGTATGTATTCCAAGGGCCCTGGGGGGGGGGTAAAGCTTGGGTTGCCTCCTCAGGCAGCATGGACTCTTTCCCTATTGGTAATGGCACATGACATGGCTGCCCCCCTTTCTCCATTATTGTTTGTGTTTTCCCTTAGACGTGTTCTACAGGTTATCCGGATGTGTTGTGACATACTGGTAGGCAACAATGATGATCTTCTTTTCTCCATCTCTCGGGTTTCTTTCTCCCTGTCTATGTATGATTCCGATTCCAGGGGTCCTAGGTAGTCAGAGATGGCCATCAAACAACATTAGCCCAGGCCAGAATTGTATTGTTTCAATTAATCCCATGGACTCTTTTTCCATATTGGCAGCCAATAGGGCTGCCTCCTGTTTTTGCTCTCCCTTGAACTCCCTCTACAGGCTATCTGGATGTGTCCTGGTAGGTAACAACAGTCAACATATTATCCTAGGCTATGCTGATGATCTTCTTTTCTCCATTTCTCAGCCCTCCATCTTGAGGGTTTCTTTCTCCCCGTCTATGTATGTATTCTGATTACAGGGGCCCTAGGTAGTTGGCCGTCAAACAATGTTAGCCCAGGCAGGGAACTGTATGTATTGTTTAATCGATCCCAATAATAGGATTGTTGCCTGGGGAGTAAAGGTTGGATTGACTCCCCAGGCAGCATGGACTCTTTCTCTATTGATAATGGCACCTGACATGGCTGCCCCCATTACTGTTTGTGTTCTCCCCTGATCCTCTTCTACAGGCTATCCGGAGGACTCCTGGGAGGCAACATCATATCCTAGGCTATGACGACAATCTTCTTTTCTCCATCTCTTAGCCCTCCATCTTGAGGGTTTCTGACCCTAAAGAATTCACCCTGGGAAAACAGACAGAGCCTGACGGATGGACTCATTTAATTTATATTTACCCCAGGGATTTGGAATCTCAAGATCCTGGCACCATAATCTTACTCTTAGAATTACCTTGAGTCCCAACCTATGTAACAACAACTTCTAGAAAGTTATATTCTATCCCACTTAATCTTGCCACTGAACCTGGACTAACTTCTACAAGGAGTAGTTGGACAACAGCAACAAGTGGTGGTAAATATAATTGTTTTATTATTGTGAATTTGGTCTTGTTCATAACGAATTCCCTTTTTCTGGGAAATAGTCTATTGCATTATTGTATCTGACGGCTTGTGAGACTGCAGCTCATAACCCGTGATAATAACAACAATAATGAAAAGGTTTTATTTTTTTTACCTATAGATGAAGTTTGACATTATTTGCATCTATTAGGAATTTCAGTGGTGATGGCGGCCCATTTCAGACATCAGGGTGTTTTGGTTAGTTATTGAATTATTTGTAATTGTCATATTAGTTAAACTAATATAATCGAGTTAGTGATCTTTTTATTACTGCCCTGCTTATTATCATCATTGTTGGTTGGTGAGTGGGATGGAAATTGTGTGTGTGGTAGACTCAAAGTATTAATAATTATTGATAACTATCAATAATATACTGTGTTTGGAACTGATTCAATTTGACATGTTTTAAGAACTTTTATGTTATGCACTGTTTGACATATATAGATTTATAACTTGTATTCACAAGAAATAAATAGTTTAGAGTGATAATAATTGTGATATATATATATATATATATATATCTCTATCTAATTTGAATTATACTTTTTGACGATCGGAGATAAAATATAGGGTATATCTTTAAATTAATATTGTGGATGTGGTAGTACAATATTCGGTGGTGTCGTTATTTTGCATGTGATAAAAAATTGGTTTGACATATTTTGTCTCATTAATATCCCTAACAAACAAACAGTGCTGTCACGTGAACGTCTTCTACAGGCTGTTCAGATGAGCCCTGGCAGGCAACAATGATGATCTTCTTGAGGGTTTCTCGCTGCTTGTCTATGTATTCTGATTAAAGGTGCCCTGGGGAGTAAAGGTTGGGTTTAATCCTCAGGCAGCATGGACTCTTTCCCTATTGATAATGGCACCTGACATGGCTGCCCCCCATTATTGTTTGTGTTCTACTCTGAACTTTTTCTACAGGCTATCTGGAGGAATCCTGGCATACTGGTAGGCAACATTCAACATAATAGGCTACAATATGACTGTTACTTACAGCCACCCTGTACCAGCATGTATTGGCTGACTTGGCACGATAGGAGAGTGATTGCTAACAGCAATCACAGTCCCATCATGCCTAGGTTCCAGAACTTACACGCACACACACACACACGGCTCTTGTGATCCTGGCTGCCGATTTCATGTGGGCTGCACCTCGAGGTCCCGCCGGCGGCATGTTGGATGCCCCTGTAGTAGAAGGTTTAGGTGTTCTTAGGCATCTGTCCAATTGGATATGTATTTCAGGTTAAATGCCCAATGCATAAATTCTTGTGGCAACTTTTGCTCAAGCAGATCGGTTTTGATTGGGTTTTGTTGTATAGTGTCCCGTACAAAATCTGCCTGTCTGTAATTCCAACTAACATTTCTTCATTATGATTGACTCTTTTTGTTATAGCTGTTGTTAAGTCGATTTTGACTTTATGTATATTGATCTCTATAATTTGTTTGATCTGTTCAAGTAGAACCTGTAAGGCTTCAGATAACTGGTTATGTATTAATTGTTTCATATCTAGAGTTTTTTGGACTTGTTTGTAGAGTATCGCCTTCTGTTTGATTAATTATATTGGGATTGTCTTCGAATTCAAGGTCTTATTGATGTTGCCTAGGTGGAGGGGTAAAAAAGGAGTCTTTTCACAGCTTTCCTAGGCATTGTGTTTTGAGTTTATTACGAAGGTTGTAGGCATATATTAAGACCTTCTTGAACCAGTTATCCCAGGTTTCTGAAAGGTATCAATGTTAATATAGATCTTTGTTTTGCTAAGAAGTCTAAACCACTTGGCTTAAAGTAAGTATACTCAATCAAGAAATAGGCCTTTTTTATTTCTCTTTACATTATCCTTTGATTAGTATTTCCAAAGATGGAAATCATAAAGCAAGTAAAATATAAGATGCCACTTTAACCCACAAGTAATGAATTTTGGAAATTACTTTTACCGCTTCACCGGTAAGTTCTTGAATTCCTCCCAGTCGTCTGTGATGTCATCAGCCTCATTCACTATTCATAATGGCATCCGACATGGCCGCCTCCTGTCATTGAACTTCCTCTACAGGCTATCCGGATGTGTCCTGGCATACAGGTAGGCAACATAATTTCCCTGCCATCCCAGGTGACGTTATGTGAGACGACTCCTCCTCCTCCGTACCTGAGATAGGGCAGGACTCAAACAAACAGTTAAAAGGCCCCCCCCTAGCACCCTCAGTGTTTTTTCCCTGCCCTACATCAGGTAGGGAGGACTCGTCTCCTGTTGTTTTTATTCGGCTCTAGGTTGAGTCCCCTTGGGTGGGGGTATTTCTGCACGGTAGCCTGATGGCTGGTGCCACGCTGCCCAGCGCTTACTTACCCTGGCTGTACGGTGGTCCGTGTGGCTTCTTTCCCTCAGCTCCCTGCTGCTTCCACTGCCGGTGCCTTTTCTGTTCCCAGACGCCGTACTTTTTTCAATATGGCATGTCCGGTATGCGTTGCTAGCCTTGTTTTCATGTCAATTCAAGGTTTTGGGGCAAAATATGCTGCTGTTGCAGCTTGTAGCCTGGTTTGGAGCTATGTAAGCGTTGAGTTGTCAATGGGTTGTTATATGTTGTTCCGATTGTGCTGTTGCATTTTGTCTGATTATGTCTGCTCCAGATAATTCTGAGCCTCCCTCTGTTGAGGAGCGACCAAAAAAGGCTTAAACTAAATCTGAGCACGCGCAGTGTTCTGGTTGTCTAGGGCTTCTGCAGGATGCTAAGAAAAAGCTCTGTTGCACCTGTGTAAAGTCTCTGAAGCCTCCGGTAGGAAAGAGAGTTTTTGGCCTGGCTTAAGGAGGAGATGCAGTCCACCTTTTCTGCCTTTCGTCAATCGGTTCCCTGCTCCTTCTTATCTTCAGGCAGTAGGGGAACCATCTCTCTCTTGGGTTACCAACCCAGCAGTTGTTTGAGTCCGAGTTTGATTATCCTGAGCTGGAGGAGTATTCTTCAGGGGAAGGTGGAATCCGGGAGGACAGTTCCTTTTTGTTCCCGGTGGAAGAAATTGATACTCTCATTTGTGCTGTAAAGTCTGCCATGAACCCAGAGGATTCAGCAAGACCTAAGAGGGATCACTTCTTTACCCTGCCTTATCCAACATCATTATGCAGGTAGGGACCAATGCAGAGAGGAGAGTTAACCTGTTCAGGCATGTGAAGCGCCTGTGTGCGTTTGAGGAGGACGGCTCTCATTTGTGGGATCTTGGAAGCTGGGACTCAAGCTGTTAAATGGATCCAGCTGTTGTAGATCGAGGTTGCGGCAAACGATGCCTAGAGAAACTTTCAAAAAGAGAGTTAGAGTTTTGGGTTTACTCATCAGACAGGGCTGCTGCATTGTTGTTGTTTGTTTGGATCTCCCTTGAACCTCTTCTACAGGCTATGCAGATGTGTCCCGGCATACTGGTAGGCGACAGTATATCCTAGGCTATGCCGACGATCTCCTTTCCTCCATCTCTTGGACTTGGGATGGCTGCCAAACAATGTTAGCCGAGGCAGGAACTGTATTGTTGTTGTTGTTGTTTTTGTTGTTTCAATTAATCCCAATAATAAGAATAATAATAGGATTTACTCCCCAGGCAGCATGGACTATTTCCCTATTGATAATGGCACCTGACATGGCTGCCCCCATTATTGTTTGTGTTCTACTCTGAACCTCTTGTACAGGCTATGTGGAGGAATCCTGGCATACCGGTAGGCAACAACATTCAACATAACAGGCTACAATATGACTGTTACTTACAGCCACCCTGTACCAGCATGTATTGGCTGACTTGGCACAATAGGAGTGATTGCTAACAGCGATCACAGTTCCATCATGCCTAGGTTCCAGAACTTACACACACACACACGGCTCTTGTGATCCTGGCTGCCAGTTTCATGTGGGCCGCACTTTGAGGTTCCGCCGGCCGCATGTTGGATGCCCCCTGCAGTAGAAGGTTTAGTTGTTCTTAGGCATCTGTCCCATTGGATATGTATTTCAGGTTAAATGGCCAATGCATTGAGGAAACCTTTCATAAAATCTTCAGTTTTTTGTCGGTAATTATTATGTCTCGAATCCTTCTAAATCTGAGATGATTCCGTCTAAGGCGATCTTCTTGGTCTGCCATGTTTTGCTCAAGCAAATCAGTTTGAATTGAATGTTGTTTGATAGTGTCCTGTAAAGGTTGTCTCTGCGATTCCACTAAGAAGTCCAGCTTTTCTTCATTGTGATTGACTCTTTTTGCTTTAGCTGTTGTTGTTGTTAAGTCAATTTCTAAATGTTGTATCTTTTTTTGTTTGATCTGTTCAAGTTGAACTTGTAGGTCTTCAGATAACCGAGTTTCTGGACTCGATTGTAGAGTATCACCTTCTGTTTGATGAATTCTATTGAGATTGTCCTCTACATCAAGGTCTTTTCGATCTTGCTTAGGTGGAGGGGTAAAAAAGGAGAGTCTTTTCTCAGCCTTCTGATCTTTCCTAGGCATTGTGTTTAGGTTTTTTCAATGTCATAATCGTAAGATGGTTGTAGGCATATATTAAGACCTTCTTGAACCGGTTATTCCAGTTTTCTGATAGGTATCTATCTGTTAATATAGAATCTTCATTTGGCTAAGTCTAAATAATCACTTGGCCTTTTTCTTTTTGTTTACATTGTTCTTTGGAAATACTAGCCAAAGGATAAATTCATAAAGCAAGTAAAATATAAGATGCCACTGTAAGCCACAAGTAATATATTATAAAGACTTATCTATCTGATGTTCATGCCGATTAGTCTTGAAGGGTCAGCATTTTGAATTTACTTCTACCGCTTCACCGGTAAGGTCTTCAACCTTTTTGGAGTAAAGGTTGTTGGGTTTACTACTGCAGCAGCACATGGGTTTCTGTCAACTCATTGGACCCCCCCCCTCCCAACCGTATAGTTGTTGTTTTGTTTCATGAATACCAATAATAGGATTGCTGCCTGGGGATTAAAGCTTGGGTGTATTCCTTTGGCAGCATGGAGTCTTTCCATATCGATAATGGGATCCGACATGGCTGCCCCCCCCCCCAATGAACAGGCGACCGCTTAATGTCCCTTTTAAAGGAGGGTCTGTGTTTGGCGTGGAACCGGAGGAGTCCCTGCTTGAGAAAACAACGGGTGATTGATTGATAAATAGATAAACAGTGGATGCCACTACGCAGAACTGGTTCCAGGAGGCAGCAGTCCTTTTGCACATGCTTTGTGGGGGCAGATATGAGAGGTTTGCCTTCCCCCAAAGCTGCCCAGGACCTCCTAGGGTTTCGAATGACTCAGCAGGCATCCCCTAGTGTATGGGTTTCTTCATCAATCGGCCAAGATTCTCAGGTGAGATCCATCATATCTCAGGGTTATCAGTAGGGATTCCTTCTTCCCGTGCTCCTGCAGGAACAGGGTCAGGTGGTTTATTCTCATGTCGTTTTAGTTCCACTAGCAGTAAAGGAGGAGAGAGGGTTGAGCGAGTGTATTCATCAGACAGGGCTCTTTCATCTGACATTGTTGTTCATTTCAATCCCCCTTGAACATGTCATACAGGCTATCCAGATGGGTCATAGTGGGTAACAACAGTCAACATAATAATATCCTAGGGTATGCCGACGATCTCGTTTCTTGCATCTCTTGGCCCTCTGTGTTGAGGGTTTCATTCTCCATCTGTCTCTGTATGTATTCCGATTACAGGTCTTAGGTGGTCGGAGATGGCTGGCACATGTTTGAGACAACAACGACAGGTGATTGCGTAAGAATGGATGCCACAACGCAGAACCGCTTGCAGGAGGCAGCAGTCCATACATTCCAGGGGGTTATGGTTCCACTCGCCCTGCAAGGGAACATGCCTTCTGGAGAGAGTTAGAGTTAGAGTTTTGGGTTGACTCATCAGACAGGGCTGCTGCACCCCACCCCGTCTGTCATTGTTGTTGTTTGTTTCGATCTCCCTTGAACCTCTTCTACAGGCTATCTCTCTGGATGGGTCCTGGCATACAGGTAGGCGACACTGATGATCTTCTTTTCTCCATCTCTCAGCCTTCCGTCTTGATGGTTTCTTTCCCACCGTCTATGTATGTATTCAGATTCCAGGGGCCCTAGGTAGTCAGAGATGGCCGTCAAATAATGTTAGCAGAGGCAGGAACTGTATTGTTTAATCCATCCCAATAATAGGATTGCTGCTTGGGGAGTAAAGGTTTATTCTCCAGGTAGCATGGGCTCCCGTCGGACTCTTTCCTTATTCATAATGGCGCCCGACAGGGCTGCCCCCTGTTTCTGTTATTGTTTGTGCTCTCCCTTGAACCTTTTCTACAGGCTATCCGGATGTGTCCCGGCATACTGGTATGCAACACTGATGATCTTCTTTTCTCCATCTCTCAGCACTCCATCTTGAGGGTTTCTTTATCCCTGTCTATGTATGTATTTTGATTACAGGGGCCCTGGGGAGTAAAGCTTGGGTTGCCTCCCCAGGCAGCATGGACGTTTTTACTATTCATAATGGCGCCTGACATGGTTGCCTCCTGTTATTGTTTATTGCTCTCTCTTGCATCTCCTCTACAGGCTATCCGGATGAGTCCTGGCATACTGGTAGGCAACATTCAACATAATATCCTGGGCTATGCTGACAATTGGAAATTATTCTAGCCTGGGTGCCTGAATAATTATAATTTTAATAAAGACAGGAGGCGAGTATTTTGCATCTCTTCCTTTACTCTCACAAACAGCAGCAAAGAAAGGGTTAACTAGAAACAATGAAACAACCAATAGCACATCATACAGGAGGTATATAAACCCCTAAACCTTCCCCCTCTTCCTCTTTCTTCTGCGAACCGGAACCGAGGAACATCAGAACAGCCGCAACGGAGAAGCAAGCCGAAGAACAGCAACTGGAACCGGAACTTGGACCAGCAGAACTCTCAAACCGGGCAATCAGGCGCCCTCAATGGTGAACCGCAACAGGAACATGCGGATGATGAATTCAAGCTGGAAAGAGAGAGAAAACGTAACAGAACCATGCACCAGCAAACTAAAATATACACAGCAGCCCAGCAAAACCGGGCAGAAAAAACCAGCGCCGGAAAACCAAAACGCGAGAACTAAAATCGCGCAACCGCAGCAAGGAGCATACTTACCACCAAACTCCACACACCCCTAGGGAGAGGAGGGAGGGAAAATACTCGCCTCCTGTCTTTATTAAAATTATAATTATTCAGGCACCAAGGCTAGAATAATTTCCAATTTTAAGGCAAGACAGGAGGCTTCCTATTTTGCAGTTTTAACGCCCGACAAAAGCGCCACAGCTGCCGAGGAAACTGGCCGAAAATAGAAGGAGCGAAACGTGGAGGCCCGAGACCAATCCGCAGCCTGAAGGATGTCCCCGAGGGCGGCCCCCGCGCGCAGGGCACCGGAAGCAGCCGCCCCCCTAACCGAGTGAGCGCCGAAGGACGGCTCCACCCCGGCCAGAGATAAAAGCCACCGGACCCACCTGGCCAGCGTAGGAGGAGACACCGCCTTAAAGGGTTTAACATAAGAAATAAGGAGTTGGGAGACCGAGGGAGGCCGGACAACCGCCGAACGGGCGAGGTAAACCTGGACGCACCGAGCCACGCAAAGCTGAGGATCACCAGCAAGGTACGGGTACGACACGGAGGAGGACAACGACTTGGTCCTCCGAAGAACCCGAAAAGAAACGCCCTCAGGAGAAAAGGAGATACCGGACGCATCAAACGCTCGAACATCCGAAACCCGGCGGAAAGACAACAGGCAGAGAAGCAACGTAAGCTTGGCCGAAAGCTGTCGAAGAGACAAGGATTCATTAACGGGCCAAGCACGAAGGAAATCCAACACCATCGCCACATCCCAGAGGGATTCGTAACGAGGAGCCGGAGGCCTAGA
>VKOC01020977.1:0-27974 GCA_009364415.1 Spea multiplicata | reverse complement strand
TTAAAATTCAAAGCATACAAAAAAATAAATGAAATACAATTTAAAAAAAAGTTGTGCTGGGTCTTATAATTTAGCGGAGTGCCGATTTTAAGGATATCCTTGTATATGGCTAATTAAAGGGGAACCGCCGCTGAATATAGCACTAAACAGCATCTATCACTTAAGGATCATACAAATGTTAGCATATTGCACATGAGCCTCTGATGTTGTTATTATTAATTATTGTTTTATATAGCACCATCTTATTCTGTAGCGCTGTACAATGGGTAGACAGGACATAACACGTAGTATATAACATAACAATTTGACTTACAGAAACAAGAGGTAAGGAGGGCCAGGCTCAAACGAGCTTACAATTAAGAAAATATTTACCAACGGGAGTTCAGCTATAAAGCTATTTACTCATTATATTACATTATACTTTTAGGTGCAATAAAAAAACATTTTAAACCATGTGATGAGACAGAAAGATAGCAGCTCCCATATACCTCACATAGTAACTTTTATATTATTCAAAACAAACAAAAACATGATTAATATGTTGTAAATTAATATAAGATGGAGTTCAGAGAGTTGCTGTTAATGCAAAGTTCTCCAACTGGACAAAGGTGGATAGTGTAGCTCCTCTGGGTTCTGTCCTAGACCGACTGTTATTTAATGCCTTTACTAATGATCCTGCTGTAGGTATTTACAATGTTTGGAGATTACACAAAATTAGGTAAAGTAACACAGTATAAAATTAATGTTTTTACCTTTACCCAGATTTGGTCAAATTGGAGGACTGAGTAACTAAGAGATGGATAGGATTTAACGTTCACAAATGCAAAGTTATGCATTATGGGGAAAAATAATGTTCAAATTATACCTTAAATGGGGTGTGTTGGAGTAATCATTAAATGAGGAGGACTTGAGAATCATTGTAGAGAATAAAAATCAATTTCAGTCAGCTGCTACAAGGTCCAGAAAGATATTATCATATATATAGGGACTCACTATTGACTCACATGAAGAAAATATCTGTTGTTCTTAAAAAAATGACATTATGGAGCTCTGAAAGGGAGAGGGGTGGCTACAAAGTTAATAAGGGGAATAGAACACCTTGGTTATGAAGAAAGGCTAGAGAAGTTTAATTTATTTACACTAGAAAAAAAGTAATCTTATAGGAGATCTGATATCATAAAGCCAATACATACGGGGACAATACCAGCCGCTCTCCGATGACCTGTTTACTAATATTATTGTGTAATGGGCCATCTATTCAGACCCGAAGAAAGACAGCGATAAGGGTTCTTTATAGAAAGGACAATAAAGATGTGGAGTCCACTAGCTACATAGATGCCTCTGTATATGAGATGGACGACTTTTCGCAAAAAAGAATATACATGGAGATAATTGGTTATAAGGACAGAATCCTTTGGGATCCCACGGAGAAATTAGATGCAATTTTGGAATCAAGAACAAGTTTTTCCCCTTTTTGAGGAATGATTGGAAATCGCTTCAATGTTTTTGCCTTTTAGATCAACAACAAAGGATGAACTTGTTGATCTTTTTTTAATCTGAATTACGATGGCATAATCTGCAAACAATTTGCTGGACTGCTTAGTCCTACATGATCCAAACAGAAATCAGTAAAATTACTTTACTCTTCCCTAATAAGATACCAGACACAAATATGTGGGCAAGAACTTGGCCACAGCTTTACTGAACAAATATTCACCGCCAGGCCAACTTGAGGACATTAACCACTTGCCAGCTGATGGCTGATTTACCACAGGAGGCAGTTACACCCAACGAATACACCTAGAGCTTCCAACCAGTATTGCACCTCAACCCACACTGGCTTGGTCTCTCCCAATTTCCGCAGTTGCAGATACCATATAGCCCTGTTAGGCGCTAGCAAGGGTGACCACAAACCGCAGCTGTGACTGAACAGAATATTAATCCATGTTAATCACCAGAGGAATTGAGGAATAAACCACTCCCAGCTGACGACCAAGTTATCACGTTAGGCAGATACAACCATCATATTCACCAAGAGGGCCACCACTGCCGCTGTTGCGGAACTACCAATATTAGTCTTCTTAGCAATCCACTCTGGGCACGAGGGTGGGAAAGTTCCAGATGTTCCTCCTGCCTGATCCTGATTGAAAAGGAAGTAAGGTGCCACCTCTGTTTATATACCTGCGTGATACAAAGTTGTAAACAAGGCCGATGAATAAGGGGAACATAAATCATTCTTGCATAGGCCAGCATTCATATCCCCTTCCCCATTGGTTCAGGGGGCTCATTCTTTACCTCACAAAGTACTTTAAAGTGCATTCTTTGTATTCTTTCTCTAGTGTCGGGGCTGTAAACTGTCCCTTTAAGCAAAGTGCCTTCCTGTGCAATTGGTTTGATCTCAGCTATTATATCGGTCTATTATATAAAAGCACATTCGAAAGTAACTTCCAGAGAGAAGCTTAGGCACTGAATCAAGAACATGTTACTTTTATTAATGGCCACTATAACTAGAAAAGTCCCGGAACAGAGATGGAACGTATCAGCTAAATCATTATACTGTCACCATCACAAGGTCAAAACAAAATTGCCTTAAAAATATCTGATATTGGACACCAAAGCATCGCCAAAGTCATTAGTCAGCTTGATTTACTCTAGGTCAACAATTCTTTTTAGTTAACAGCAAAGCAGTATCTAAAGTATCTAATTCAACTCAGCATATCGCCCGTGCAGGTGTTTTATCTAAATAGATTTAGTGAACTGTGCTTTGTAGATCAGATGATCTGTTTCTTTGTTGAGCTCTGTCTGCACATTTTTAAAGGGAGCGTTGAAGCAAAAACGACGGCCACAGTTCACGTGAAAATATGCCATTTGTAGTGAGCAAAATTAAGCTTGTATTTACCCGAAATGATTTTTTTAAATGTATTTTTCCCCAGACAACAAAGCTATCCCTGACAGCTGAATCCTATATGTTTGGATCAAGATTGATTGCCTTTGCTTTGCGCTGTCTCTGTCTTTCTCACTCTGCCATGTTTCTTTGTATGATTGAATACCTCCTAATATTTGTAGTGGTGAAAAAAGGGATGGGATTATATCAAGACATTTTTTGTGACTGTGAATTGAGCAAGGAATGTAGAAGAAGACAAGTGTAGTTAAATGTATTAACCTATTTTCTGCTGTTTATTATTATTATTACCTTTTATTTATTAAGCACTGAGAAATTACACAGCACTCTACTATTAAATTGAGACAGTTAACACATACATAACAAATATACATTAATACATCAGGAGTTGAGAACCCTGCCGTGAGCTGCCATCTAGCCTTATGGTACTTTATACAAAGTTCCTGGCAGAAATGGTGGGCTACTAAGGGAGTAGTATGGGTAATTGAGGAGCGAAAAGAGGGAGTAGGAGTTTTCTTGTTAGGGCTAAGTGATTTCAGGATGCAAAATAGGACGAACAGAGCGGTGGGAGGGTGACAAAGAACCCTGAATGTTCTCATCAAGGCGTACCTAGGCTAGTAGGCTAGTATTATTTATATGTTAAACACTAGGTTAAAGAAGGAGTTTGGGCCAGCTCCATTCTTCACAACGTGGGTCAAGATGTTGATTCTCCCAGCTCCCATATACCTGACAAAGTAATGTTTATATTATTCAAAATAAACAAAAACATGATTAATATGTTGGAAATGAATATATTCTTCTTCATCATCTTCTATTGTCTATCTTTTATCTTCTTTCTCTTCTCTTCTATATTTAATCTGCTTTCTTCAATCTTTTATCTTTGTCCGCATCTCCACGGACATAACGTGACCTGTCATTATTTTGGCCTAAGTTGAACTCAGGGCTATATGGTGGCGCAACCGGTGACATCCTCTCTCCAATCGCTGCCATTTTGGGTGAAGTTCCTGCAGGATTATGTCTGTGGAGATGCAGACGAAGATAAAAGATTAAAGATAGCAGATTGACACCACTAGACACCAGGGAGTCTGGCGCACGGGGGTAAGTCTGGGGGAACAGAGTGGCATTTCAGTGGGGCAAATTGGCATATAAAGGGGTATAAGGCATATATGGAGTAGCATATTTGGAGGGGCACAATGGCCAGCCTGGGGACAAGCTGTGCATAACTGGGAGTCCTATGTGAAGAACTGGGGGGCAAGTTGGCAAATAAAGGAAATTAAAACAAGACATGCATTTTTCTCAAACATGGATTTCATTATATAGTTTACTTGTGAATTAATATTTACTGGTAAAACTTTTTTCCTACAGGGTAATCTTATATTCAGACCTTTTCTTTTTTTCCCTAAATGTATAATCAAATTTTGGGGGGGTCATTTTATAATCAGGGTCGTCTTATACTTGAGCAAATACGGTACTGTCAATAACCATCGCAAGGCTAAGCATAGCAGTCCTATGAAGCCCATTAGAGGAGACTTCTGGGTCAGAATTAAACAAATCACCTATAATTGCTTTCTCAACAACTGAAGAACAATGGCCTGGCAGATTACAAAAAGTTTCATGCAGATGCGCCTTGCAGGGCATGGGGGGGGGTGGCAAACATTATATTTTAATAGCTATCCACTTAGCAACATACTAAATGAAGAAATGTGTAAGCACTAGGTTACTGTACATCTGTTCCATGTTCAATTATAAGAAAGCTACTTATGCTCCACCGAGCCGCCAAAAGAAACTGATCGACATTTAACTCATGCCAAACTATTGTCCTTGGTTAATTGCCCATTGAAACGTGATACAGGACAATCATAATAAAGAGTCTTTGACCTCAGGTAACAACGTTCTAGAACAACGTTTTTTTTTTCGTTTTGGTTTTTATTTCGAATAATTACACTACAGCATAAAACGTAAATCCAAAGAATACAAAGAAAGCCTAGTGGCATTTATTAAAAGGCATGCCTTAGGACACTCAAGGAATGATCGACACCCAATTGTGTTTATGAGCTCACTAGCGCCCCCAGTGAGCTGCCAACCAGCTAAAGATAATCCTCATTTATTAATCAACATTCTTTTATTAACAAGTAAAATGGTTTGATAATGAATCATTTTCCATGGGATCACGTAATTGTTGCAATGATATTTAAAATCCAATTATCATTACGCTACAAATCTTGTAGGCTACATGTATTTTATTCTGTTTCAGTAATCAAGCGAAATGAGGGATTTATTGGAGGAGAAATGGTCCATAAAAGGCACTAGCCCAGTGGGAAGCAAGTGGTCAGAGATATGTGCAAGCTACTCTGAATACACGACTTTACGCAAGGTGAGAGAGTGTATGACTATAAGAATGAATGTGTATGACTAGAAGAATGAAAGAGTGTATGGTGTTAGAGTGGCTGTGAATTAGTAAGTGGTGTTAGGGTGTGTGGGGGGAGCATATGTTTGTAAATGTATGGTGCTAGAGTGTGTGCTAGATCAAGTATGTGTTTTAATGTGTTTGTGTCTTTGTTTTGCTGTGTGTGTATGGGTTTGTGTGTTTTAGCTGCCAGTAACCCTGGTTTGACTGTAACTCCTTTATCTTTAGCCAGCCAGAAGATTGCTTACAATATTGGTAGCTGGCATTTAACCACAGTTGGAATAGGAGAATTTGTACACGATTGGAGTCAGTTGTATGAGTTGTAGTCAGCCAAAAACAGCTAGAAAACCTCAGGTAGCCCAAACTTGTCAAAAGACGTGTTACCTTACAATAAATCAAAAGGCTTTGTACCCACTTTACTGAATCAAAATTGAAGAGATAGATCAATTCTGCACTGTGAAAAAAAAAACTGTTTCCCCTTAAGCACATAACTCAATAACTAATTATATTTGTATTTACAGTCTCATTTTATTCCGTTATTTAATCTCCCACATTATTTAATACTTGATTTGCTTTTTTTTCGTGAATCGGTGTTAAATCACACAAGATACTTTGCTGAAAGTGAATATTTCATTTTGTTTGTTTATTTGAAGCAATATAATCTAAATCCGAACCTCAGAAAATCAATAACTCATTTTTAGGACATTCCGAGTGTATCATACACATCAGATAAACCATCATTTACTGAGCCTGTGAGCTAATATCTGAGACAGAACATCACAATGGGGAGCGTTTGTACAGGCAGCAGATTCTGTACGAGTCTCTGTGTGTTTGTTTTCTTGCTGCAAATCAGTAGGAGATAAGCTTTAGTTTACAGCGGAAACCAATCTCTTGATTACGCACAAATTATGTGCTAATATATGCCATCTGCGGTTCTTTAATTACAATCGTGACACTGTGCCCCCCTCCCTCGATAAAACAAGAAGGTTCAAGACATTTTTTCCTAGAGAATTAGTAGTCATTTTCAGTCTGCTCCAAATCAACTCGCCAAGACTATAAAACTGAAAGATTTTTTTACATTTTCTCATTGAATCATACCAATTTCTAAAAAAAAAAACCCATTCTGGTATCAATTAGAGCAGTCACCATTAGTGACATATTCTAGCCGAGGCCTGGGGCGCCATGTCTAAGGGAGCGGCAGCCCCTCTTCTGTATGACAGGCTGCCAGTTGCCCTTTTGGCTTCCTCCTGTAGTGCCACTGTTGAACAGTGATGTCCTCAGCCGGTCCACTAATACTTCCCCCTGGCTTCATGCTTCCTTAACAAGCAGAGCACCAGGATATGATGTCATATCCCGGCACTCCGCAGAAAAGACGGCAGCAAGGATGGGAGGATGGTGGCACTAAATATGACCTTAGTCACCTTATAAAGTAATGGAATGATCCTGCTGATGATCATTTCTTCACTCTATGGAGCTTGGCGAGGCTTTTTGTGACCCTGATGCTCGTACAGTAACTAAGGGCGATAGTGAAAGGAATAGAGCCATAGCTTGCTACCAGCACTACCAAGGCAGTCTATTGGCAGATGAAATAAGCATTGACTAAATGACATTGCATTGATTTCAGCAGAGACACAATGAAATATTTTGTAGATGACGTGAATGACATCCATTCCATTACAAAGCAGCCCATGGTGCCAGGTAGGGCCCATGGAAAAGTTGAGGCAATGGGGAGGGGAGGGTGGACTGGTTCCCAGCCTAAGGCCCACTTAAATATGAATAAATCTCTGCTTGCCGCACACATGAAATGCCAGTGCCAGTCTGGGTTACCATTGTGGACAGCCAGGCAGCATGTATGGCAGCATTTGTATTCTCTGTGCCTAGGACAGACCTCTTTTCATGCATCATCCCAGAGCTAACATCATTGTCTCAGATTCCTGCACAATAAACTTTGTCAGGTCCATAATTTCCTATCCAGGCTTTTCTTTGCTATCTAATTTCTGTAACAAAAATATACAGGACATGTCACAAATGCACCGTTATCGTAGCCATATCCTTTAAAGCCACTCAAAAAAATGAAAGCTTTTATAAATTAGTGATTGCATGTCAACAAGTGCATCTTCACATCACATAAAATTTGAATGAGTCCAGATATAACTGTACTTAGTATCTCCCATAATTAGATACATCCAGAAGTGGTGCTCATTGAAGACCTGCAATGTCACTGTCTGACATCATAATGACATGGTAACCTACGCCGCTAATTGCTCCAAGGCTCTGACTCCAACTGGAGTGGGTGAAGTGCTCTGCTATATTTTTAGAGTCCTGTTACTGCTTGTGTCTCTCTGATTCTTTCTCATCATATCCTATTTTATAAAAAAAAAAAACATAGAAAACATCTTGGGGCATAGATTTTGCAGTTTATAGTTTGCATGTGGCTCAGGGAAGAACTGTCAACTTGGTGGAAACAGCTACCCAACTATACCCAAAATACAGTCACCAAAAAGAAGCACAAGAAAACGTCATGAAGAGAACACATAAGGTTTTAGTCATAGAGCCAATGCTGCTCTTTCATACTGTAGGTACCTGTCCACCAGAGACATCCACTGTGTAATTGCCCTCTACTCTTTACCAGCCCTCCCCTTTATCGAATGTGAGGTAAATTTTAATCAATATGATCATTCATCCTAATCTGCAGTTACTATTGAAGGCAGATACGGACTGGTTCATCAGGACTTCTGGGGAACATCCTGAGTTGGGACCGCCATTGCTCCATATGCTCCACCCTGAGATTGGCCAGCCACAATTGCTCCACAAGCTACAAGACATAAAACGTCATATATCAGCCCCTCATATCCAGCCGTTGGCTGTGCTTATGTCTTTTGGGAAACTGCCCGAGCGTTAGTTCATGGCCTTGTTGCCATCCCAGTTGGCTCTAAAGAAGCGTATAATATCATATACATATAAATATAATATATATATATATATATATATAATATATATAATGAATACAATAATAAATTATTTGATGGGGTTTTTATTTACTATAGTTTTAACAACAACCTTTCCAGTTTTCAAGTCAATCTGTATTAGTTAGTAATAGAGAAATAATATCCTGTGGTACTTGAAGCAGCGTTTTGTAATTACAATAAGTAAACCTCACGCTTTTTTCAAAGAACAATGGAAAGTGTGTTATGGATTGTAACAACTGTTTGAGGTGATACTTTGTTTCCTGAAAGCCATGCAACGATAATAAGTTACAGATATGTATGCGAGTTCTTCAAGAACCAAAAGGTATGGTAATTATCGGTCTCGGGCAACGTCTGCTTGTCAGGTGCGTGCTTTTGTATATACTGATTAATGGCTTCAGGTCTGATTTGAGGCTTTTTATACCTTTTATAAAGTAAAAAGATAAAATATATTGTGGAGTTTATCCATGGATTCATCCACTGGAACAAGGCTCCTCCGTGTTGGAGAGGACCATCCTTTCACGTAAAGGAATCTATGCCAGGGTTGGAAAATATAATTTTATTTATTTTACAAATAAATGTAAAAATGGAACATTAAAAAAGAAAATAAAGATGGTCAATTAATCATTAAATATACCGGTACTATTGGTTATACATTGCCTGCTATGGAACACTTGGTATTATTACTGTTATACTATTATCTAGATCAATATCCATTTTTTCTAAACCAAAAGGTTTTCTGATGATTTCTTATGCTCTTAATCCCAACTTCCAAATGTTTATTTTTTAAAAAATTACTACAATACAAAAAGTACTAATTTATTTTACAGGATAATATTTAAAAATATAAATAACATAAACATAGCAAAAATATTAATTTCTCCAATCTTAGGGCTGTCGGGGACAAGACAGCACCAAATAAAACATATGGGGATATGTAAAAAAAAGAATGTGTTTTAAAGTGGTCTACCCCAGCAACTAACGGAATGGTCCAATACGTCTGACCATTCTATTGGTTGCTATGGTGACAAGGTCAGTTTTCAAGTTTTGCACCAGAATCCCATTTTGAACCCAACGTTTTCCCTGAACTCGGCTGTGGATAAGCATCCCATAATAGCTTCCCATGCATAATATTTTTCAATTTCCAGCAGAGCTCTCGTCTCAGTGTCTACCAATAAGTCAGTGGGAGGATTATTTCGGTTATTACGTTATTATTATTTTTTTTGAAATGTCCGTGTCAAAAATGTTCACCGTCTCCTATTGTAACAGTGCTACTGAACCTGCTGGCGCTATAAAAAAAACAAATGGAATGTAACGGAAATCTAAATTTACATATTTGTAAAAAAATCTGTCGTGGTTTCGCACAGACATGGAGCGATGCAACCATTTCATAAAATTCCAACAGGCAGCAGATGTAATGAATTTTAGTTAGCAAAACGACCTACCTCGTATCAAAATAGAACCGTATAACTAACGTATAAATAGACCAAATACTACCTGTACCTTTAACAAGTATACATAAATAATACTTTACAACGTGACAGCCGTGATTTCCATACGGAAGGCACATGGCATATATGTGTTCTTTTCTTGGGTTATACACAATCTGAAAATATAGAGAATTAAATTAGAAATTCATTTTCGGATACAATTATGTTGGTGTGGATGCACCTGCTAGAAGCGTTCATCCTCTGAAATGAAGGCTCATTTGACAAGTATGATAACACGCTCCCGTAAGTGCACGCTATTTCGCCAGCAGATGTTTGTCCTGTATGCCTCAATTTATTTCTAGATGCCGCCAGTGATTGAATCAACCTCATCTGTTTTGGTATTTGTTTTATATTTGAGAGTGAGACATTCACACTAACACACAGACACTAATACATAGACATTCACACTAACACACACACACAGACACTAATACATAAAGATATTCACACTAACACACACACAGACATAAAGACATTCACACTAACACACACACAGACACTAATACATAAAGACATTCACACTAACACACACACAGACACTAATACATAAAGACATTCACACTAACACACACACAGACACTAATACATAAAGACATTCACACTAACACACACACAGACACTAATACATAAAGACATTCACACTAACACACACACAGACACTAATACAGTTTGCTGCAAGTCGGTGTTCCTGGGCCTTATTGCCCTAGAGGACCGTGCTTAAGAACCCTAAATGTGACATTTATCGCCCTCTGATAAACATGCTTTGTCACACAACATACACACAGACACTAACATACCCAGACACACACTAACAAACTCAGACACACACACATTAACACACCCAGATACTTAGGCACACTAGCACAGCCAGACACGTGCACACTACTTAGTTAGCTCTGTGTTATCTTATCCTTTCTTCACAGTGTGTGCGAGCTGCTGCGCTACTATTGCATAAAGAAGTAAGTCGGGGAGTTGGGACTTATCTTGTTAATCCTGGTGAAACCAGTGCGGGTTGTAACCCTAGTGGCAATGCTATGTTTCTAGCTGTATGGAGTTCATGCTTCCCTTTCAAGCATTATATTATACGCGCATGAACTCTTTTTATTCTCTTCCTAAATTGTACCATAAGTGTGACTTTGTTAATCTAATTGAGGAATGCATCACGGTGTTAAAGCTAATTACACTTAACTTATTTCTGGAGTATAATTTTGTTTTAAAGTGTCATTTGAAGGGCCAGAACTCTTAATTAAATTGGATTCATTTGAATGTAAGGGCAGACTAATAGATGACCACAAGATAATTATAATACTATTTTTATCAGAGCTCAAATACATTCAATGTAAGCAGGTCTACTTTTAACAATCTTTGTAAGAATTTCTTACAGTCAGACTCCTGACATTAATGTATTCAGTAGAACTTTCTATAGATGGCAGCTGAAAGGAAATTAGCCCAACATGAAACCATAAAGTTACGAACCGTATAAAAGTCTTGGAGAGTTCTCCATAAACATAGTCGCACGTTGCTGCGTTCTACCTTGCATTACATCACACATTTTTTAAATTGAAATATTAATTTTCAATAACGACATTCAACTTCATCATAGAATTCTATTGTGTGTTTACTGTGACACAGCGCAGAAGCAAAAGCATCGTCGGTAAAAATATTCCTAAGATCAGGAACATGTTCTAGGTCGTGCAACGCAGAGCGGTACAAACTCACATTTACAGAGAGCTCGGACTACAGTTACAATATCAGACATGGCACATATGGTTTAGCACATTGGAAACGGAGCTAGGGAAATGGGGAGGTGGTGTGACTGGGGTGGGTGAAGGTAAAAAAGGAGTTGAGGAGAGTAGGCCAGGAGGGGAGAAGAACAAGTCTTCCTCCTTTAGGCCACAGCACCAGCACGGCTCCATTAGACTGCTGCCCTGCTTCGTCTCGTCCCGGCGCCGAAGGGGTTAAACGCTGGCGTCTCGGCCCAAGGCAGCACGATTAGGCGCGTGAACCCAGTCGGGGGGACAGGCCGGTTTCATCACAGGCTACTAAAATGATAAATAGTTTTCAGGATAAAAATGATCAGGATAGACTGCGTTTAGCTTGGAGGAATGAGGGGAGATGTGACAGAAACATTTAAATCAACAGGGGGTTAAAGAAAGCACAAAAGGGAAGATTTCTTCAAGATGTAGATGTCAGGTAAGGAAGTTTTACTTCACTGAGAGGGTAGTAGGTGAATGAAGCAGCCTCACAGCAGACGTGGTAGAGGCTAATACATTGAGGGAATTTAATGCATTAGATATGCATACGGACCGATTAAGGTCTGAGTCTTTATATCCGGAAAAACAGACTAGATTGGGCAGACTAGAAAGGGATCCTATCTGCATCACTTTATTTTGTAATTAGTCAGTTTAATTGTGATATACCTAGTTTATCAGATAGTTTATGATGTCACAACTTTTCACAATCTCTAATAGAATTAAGTCAAACTAGAGCTATCTGTATCTGAAAGAAGATTTGGGCCCCAAGGGTTGATGTCCTAAAATAACAGGCACCAAATCACTTGATTCAGGGAAAAAAAAAACTTCAAGAGAGACAGCGCTCAGTATGAGACAGAATGTACAAGTTTAATAAATAATATCAATAAAAAAATATATATATAATCACCAATAATCTGTATATATCAAACTGATACTCATATAGAACCTCACTGATTTGTCTCAGAACAACAAACTTTCAAATGAAAAACAAAATGAGAACTTGCTGCAAATATACATTTTTCTACAATATTTCTTATACCACATTTCAAGTTTTGTGTCCCTGCATTTGTTTTATCCGGGAAATGTGAAAATATAATGAGGGACGAGATGATGAGATGACAGAGCCGCTTAGCATAAAACATATTCTGACAACACCAAACTCTATTAGACAGATATAAAAGTAGAGCTCATCTCCGAGGACACAATTAAGAGGCAATGCGCATCCGAACACATTTCTTCCTGGTAACTGTTATGGAGATAAACATTTCTTGCAATGTTTCTACTAAAAGCATTATCTTTGCAAAAGGATATTTTAGCCCAAGGCTGTTATTCCGTCCCGCGGAACGCACCCTCACCTCCAGGTATCGTGCGAAATTTGGAATGTTTTGCATTCATAAATATGGCCGCATGCAGGGTAGGAATAGCATAACGCGGAAATAGAATTGCGAGTTTCTGTCCCCTCATCATTTTCTAGATTAAACTAAAAATATTTGGGCTTGAAATTACCGGCTAATGTTATATATCTATGAAGTTGCCACTAAAAATGTAATTATGATGTAACCACAGAATGCTTTGAAAAAAATAAATATGTACATTTTTTTTATCCTATGCTTGTATGAAGAATTTCTTAGCACCTAGCGAGTGCTTTAAATTCAGTTGTATATCAGTGATAACAAATTAGATGATGCTAGGAACTGTGACGGTATTCTGGTATGTCGTTAGTTAAAATCGCTTGCACATTGGCAACATTGGAACATAGGAGTGATGGGAGTGATAAGGCCATTGAACAGCGGCAGTGATCGGGAGTGATAAATGGCCATTGGAAACACAGGAGTGATGGAGTGATAAGGGCCATTGATACAGCAGTGATGGAGTGATAAAGGGCATTGGAAATCGGAGGTATGGAAAGTTGATTAGGGCCATTGCATACAGGAGAGTGATGGCGACAGTGATAAAGGGCTTGGAAAATAGGAGTGATGGGAGTGATAAAGAGCTAAAAATCAGGCCGGTTTCCAATACCATAGTCATTTACAGCATAAACCCACTGCGCTGGATTTCTGATCATTTCATACATTTTAATGTGTTTTCTTCTCAAAAAACATGAATTGCTAAGGTGATCCCAAACACTTTTTTATATTATATATATATATAATCGTAACAAAACATAATATACATATATTACCCTAAGGAGTTATCTTTTTATATTAATTTTATGTGGTTAAATATTAATATTTTGTATCTGGTGGGTAGTTAGTTCGTTAACTAGCTTTAGGATTTGGTAGGGGGTTAAAAATAAAAACCTACAAAAAACTGTGTTAACTTTTCATTCCGGAGACAAGGCCCGGAAAAAGCTTCTCCGTCACAAGGAATGTTATGACTTAATTACGTAACACTTCCAACACTTTCAACAAAAAAATGTAAATATATGATTCAAAATACCACACAGATAAAAAACAAATGTTTTGTTTCCTTTATGCGGTTCTATGATGGTCTCACGTGAAGCATTTAGCGCTGTAGGAATTGTCACATGTTCACAGAATTATAGAAGTCAATAACAAACGCAGCTGTCGGCTGGATCTTTTCTTTTGACTTTTTTGTCCAGTTTTATCAGGGATCAGCAAATTGTTGACCTTTAAAGGAATTAGCAGTCAAACGGATTTGAGACACCAGGAGAAAGAGCGCTAGAGCGGGTTCTTAGGTACTCGTGCTTGAGATCTTCCGGCTAACTACTTTAGACCGCAGAGAACTAAAACCTCTCAAAATGTATCTATCTATCATCTATCTATTCATGTATCTATCATCTATCTATATATTATTTATCTATCTATCTATCTATCTATCTATCTATCTATATATTATCTATCTATCTATCTATCATCTATCTATATATTATCTATCTATTCATCTATCATCTATCTATTCATCCATCATCTATCTATATATTATCTATCCATTCATCTATCTATCTAGAATATTTTCTAAAAGTGGGGTGCCTCTTAGGATTCCGAATACATCAGTCCCTGGGAAAGAGTTGCTGACCCATGCAAACGTCTATTAAAGGCGATACTTTTGGGTTTTCTTAGATATTTAACCCTTTATTTACATGCGTAGACAGGCACTTTGAGTAACATGTACATCTTCCTGCTTCACTCCCTTAAGCATGAAACCGAACATTGGTTTTAAAAAACCTGCTTTCATTTTGAAACGCAGGATAAAAGATCTGAATAGCCATAAAAGAAAAATGAAATAGTATAGAATTATGAAATTGCATATTTATCCATGTTTTTTTTCCGGTAGTTGCTATGTCACCTGGGAAAATAGCACTTTCCAAATCACATATTGTTGTAGCAGAAAAGCCAACCAACCAATGGCACTCCAGCTGCTGTGGGCTATTTTGGCCGGCTTAGCATGGCAGGAGTCTTTGTCCAAAACCACATATAAACTCATAACGATATCTAGAAGCATTAACTCAAATACATTTAAGCAAATATAACCCTAAAAACATAAATATTGGAAAGACTAAATGTTTGTTTTATTCTTTGGTTTATAACCTTGCTTCCTCTTTTTTCTAGTACTTTTTATCGCGTCCTTGGCTATATTTCATGCTTAGTTTGTCTCCTTGTATGCGTTCTTCCTATGCTTCAATCACAAGGGTACTCGGACAGATTATGATTGTTCCGTTGAATGTATTGACGTAGAAATTCTTTTACGTGGCATGAAGCCTTGGAAGTAACATCAGAAGCTTTGCATGACTTGTTAGAGCACCTGTTCTCGTAGTATGTTCTCCGGCAGTTTGATCCTATAAATCTGGCAAATGTCTGTACTTGGCATAGATATTTACTTCAATAACGGCAAAAAAAGGTCCGGGAACAGCCCCGGCCGTCGGGCCAAGAATTCCTAGCCAGATGAATGCAGGAACGCGGGTATCACACGGCGATCCTACATATACTTTGGATCAGCTTTTTCACTTACTGCTTTGTAAAGCTGGCACGTTCTTGACATCAATTTAAGGCCAATCACCTTCCCGCCTATACTGAATTTAATGGTTCATGAAATGACGGCGCATCCCAGCGGTATAAATTCAAATTGTAACGTTGTTGTACTTGTATTATAAATGAATACCTGTTTACGCTCTCTTATTATTTCTATTTTGTGTGAATAGTCGTAATTTTGCACATTTCATGTGAATGCATTCCTAATTAATATAATAATCATTTTAGCATCCCAGGGGCTTAATTCCTGCTAGTTTTGGAACTTTATTACAAATGTATGCCCATTGTATCTAGAAATTCGAAGAACAGTGCAATTATATTTTTTACAGTGGAAAAAAATACCATTATTTCTAGGGTTATATTTGGGGCGGTTTTGAAAAGAAAAAAAAAAAAAGGATTCCGCTTTAACAAAAATTACAAAGACCAACAGCCTCACTAGAACAACAGCTGGCAATGCGCCGTGATTAATATCCATTAAATATCATTTGTAACATCTCGGAATACACGTGGTTGGCATCAGGGATCTGATCATACATTTGCAAATATGTACAAAGCTAAACAAATACATTGAAGAATATTCAGTTAAAAGAGAAAACAGATGAAAGTTTTGGAACACAAAGTGATTCCAAGTAATCCTCGTGAGTTTCACTCACGTTAACCTTACGTCTCTAAATGGTTATGTAGCCATTCGTGATATTCTGTCAGTTGAAAGTGTTCCTGAGAGGCGTTCGTTTGGTAGGATTGATTTATCCTGTATCCTTTGGCAAGACATTAAAGTGTTTGGGTTTTTTTTTTTTTTGGAACAAAGGTGCTTTTTTTGAAACATATAGCCGGACCAGAGAAAACATGGATTGTCTATCAAAGACAACGTGGCTGAAATTTGGCAGAAAGAAAGATGTCGGAGAATGCTATTTTTTTCACTGCTTTTTGGGCATTTCTTTTAAAGGAAAAGATACTAAACATAAATGTCAATTACACTTGACATAAAGATAACAAATGTTGGGGACCTCACTATTAATTATAAAGGTCCAACCCTAGTGAGTGGCCCTGTATAATGCCTAGTTAAATCAGTGAGATTTCTAACTAAGAATAGACTATTTAAATAATATACAATAACATTGTTTTGCAACATGACTAACTGAATCCAGTCTTCTAGACGCAGACAAACCCCGCTGCTAACGGCACCTCCTTCTGGCTTGCAGCGGTAGTTGCCTACGCGAATCGCGTAGACGTCTACCGGCTGCCTGGACAACACACCGGGGAGTCAGAAGCACCAACAGCGGAGGTTACCAGACAGGAGGATCCAGGTCCCCTGCAGCGCTGCGGGGGATCTGGATCTTAGTCTCATAGTCAGACCTCTATTTGAGGTCTGATTATAAGACGACCCCGATCATAAGACGAGGGCTTGTCTTATAATCGAGCAAATACAGTATTTAAAATGCATTCAAGTTAAGTGCACATCATCAGATGAGGGTTAGGAAATTAGCACTTTTTTCTAGAACGTACCATGAAATCTGAATGTTTTTTAGCAAGAAGGTTTTGCCTGTCTATTACCCGTGTTTTAAATCCGTTAATATGTGAGCATGATCTTTTAAAACTGTATCGAAAACGGACCATATTCGAAGATTCTAAATACTGCCAAAAATTTCTGAAAGTGGTTCAGCATCATTAATACTTACTGTACCTACTGAGACAACATAAATGTGTGTAACCAACTCAATTAATCCCATTAGTGGCGCAACAGCTGGTGATTCCAGGCAGATAATGAGCCTCGAAAAGGTGATAATTTGGGGAAAGATTACATTTTCTTATTTTATGCATCTGGGTCTTTAAACTCGGGTCATTTGTAGTAAGAGAAACAATCTGGTGTGGCACTTAATGTCACTGACTGTCAACATGCAACAAGAAAAACATGTCTCCATTATTAATGATTAGCTACAGTTAAAAGCACACAAGTTAATAACATACTTGATTCTAGAATATTGTTGGGACGATACACAGTAATGCTGAACACTCACATGGCTGGCTGGGAAATATATTCTTGTGAAGAAAAAAATAAATATGTTGAGAAAAAAAATTAAAATAGATCAATTATTTATTTGTAATATGTTAAAATAGTAATAAGAAAATACAAGAAACACTAAATGATCTGACAAAGCAATATACACTACATGGCCAAAAGTATGTGGACACCTGGCTATAACACATATATGACCTTGTTGGACATTGTATTCCAAAACCATGGGAAGGATTTCCACAACAGTTTGGAGTTTCTGTGGGAATTTGTGGCCATTCCTCCAGTAGAGTATTTGTGAGATCAGCCACTGATGTTGGATGAGAAGGCCTGGATCTCAATCTCTGCTCCAGTTCATCCCAAAGGTGTTGGATGGAGTTAAGGTCAGGGCTCAGTCAAGCTGGAACAAGAAAGAGCCTTCCCCAAACTGTTCCCACAAAGTTGGACACAGAGCATTGCCCAAAATGTCTTTGTAAGGGTAACATTACCCTTCACTGGAATTAAGGGGGACAAACCATGAAAAAAGGCCTAGATTATTATCCCTTCACCACCATACTTTATAGTTCTCCTGGCATGCACCAAATCTAGATTTGTCCATCAGACTTCCAGATAGTGAAGTGTGGCTCATCATTCTTGAGGACACGTTTCCACTGCTCCATAGTCCTGTGGCGATGTGCTTCACACGCCTCCAGCCGGCACTTGGCCTGGCATATGGTGATCTTCAGCTTGTGTGCAGCTGGTCGGCCATGAAAATCCATTTCATGAAGCACCTGACGCATAGTGCTTGTGCTGATTTGAGCGATGCTACTGAGGATAGGCGATTTTATGAGCGATATCTTCAGCACTTACAAGCCCTACTCTGTGAGTGCGAGTGGTCAACATTTGCTACATTTGCGCATGTCTATGTGCTTGATTTTATACACAATGACTTTGGCTAAACTCAATAATTAGGAGGGATGTCCACATACTTTTTGTCATTTAGTGTATATAAAAATAATCTTGGTCAGTTAGTCTATAATTAGCCAAAATCACATAAACCAGTGTTTCTGTTTGAACTCTCTAACTTCATTATGAAATATGTACTAGGATGGCCCTGCATAATGCATAGTTAAATCAGCGAGATGGCTTTCACGAAATTCTCCTACAGTAAATTTGTTATTTTGGGCCAGACATAACATGGGGAGCCTTGCAGAATTCAGCATCATATCACGCTCTGCTATCTTACCTTCATTTTTAGGAACATGGTTATCCTGAATCTAAGATGAGACCAAGGACTGATTAAGGTCTGAGACTTTACATCAGGAGAATGGGCAGACTATTTGGACCTAATCCTTCTTATCTCTTTTCAGATTTGATGTTTCTTCTTAATTATTCAAGACTGCTGCTTTACTAAAGGGACATTTTCACCTAATATATATATATTTTATTTTTTTAAGTAAAATAATCATATGAAAGACTTCCTTTGTGGGACAGTTATTTAATTGGTGTGTGTGTTGCATATTGCATTTTACTTTATTATATTAATTTGATATTTTATTTGCTAGTATCCCTTCCCCAGACGCACTTTGTAGCTGAGCAGCTGTTTACCGCCGCGACAGGTCGAGTGGCTTTAATAATAGCACGGCTAGCTCCCATCAGGGGACCTAAACATTGTCTCGAAAACTCAGCTCGACTGATATAATATTTTCACCATTACCGAAGAGAAAATGTCAGACACAAAGGAGCAACTAAAATGCATAACAGAACCAAGGAAAATCTGGCTAGTACCTAGCATAGTATAGAAACATCCAAGGCTAGTTTCATAGTGATCTTTCCCCTTTCTGATGTGTGTGTGTGTATATATTATATAGGACTGAGCCGAAGGTCACTGGTACCTAAGTGCTACAAAATGTTTGGTGCAATATTGCTAATGCCTCAGCTTAACAAGCATAACCTCTCTAACCACACTCATTTTCTATGGCTTTACCATGTAACATGTCACTCACTTCCCACAGTGCCAGCCTTGCCCCCAAACGGTTCATCGGTGCCATCATTTTGGGCAGACTAGATGGACCGATTTATTCATATGTTGACACTTGAGGGAGGTACAATATAACTCCCATTAATATATACTGACCATGATGGTGTATATAACAACTTCCATCAACACAACCACAACAGTATAACTCCTATCATTCTATAGTGATCCAGACACTGAGGGTGGTACAGTGTATCTCTTATTATAGCAAAACAGATGCAGCCTGTGGTACGGCCTATCTCCCATCACTATATACTGACACTGACGGTAGTACAGCATAACTCCCAATATCATATTAGTATATTAGTATCGCTTTTTAATGTTATCAGCGATGTTTACACCAAGAAGTTGTAGGTAAAACATGTGTCCAATAATTATACATTGTGAGGGGCCAATTCAAATATCTAAAAGGACCAGCTACAGCATGAATCCAGAATAAACTATAAACGATTGGCCCATCAGAATGCTCAATTGAACATTGATTCATCACAGATCAACAAATTGAATGATTATGGTATAAACAAAGTTAGATCAACTTAAAAACGCACATTCAGTGCAATATTCACTGACCAACATAGCTGGCATAGATCACAGGTCATACACCCAAAGGCCATCTCTGGCCCCCAATTGCATCCACAGGACTTGCTCAGCACCCAGACTGCACACATAGGACTTGCCCCAGCATCTAGATTGCTAAGCGCCAGGATATGATGTCATATTCCAGCGCTCAGCATGAAGGGCTGGCACTGCGACTGAAGCCTCACTCTCCCACCACCGCAGTCAGGGCAGCCCCGAGGTGGGTGGCAGCACAGAGCGGGGGAGTAAGAGGGGTGCTGAACAGCTTTTTCATGCGCTACCTCTCGGCGCCCTTCTCTCTCCTCCGCTCCCTGACGCCTAGGTGCCATGCACCCCTGCAACCGCCTCTGCGCGGCCCTGTATTTATATATACTGTATTTTTAATGCAACAGAGTAAAGCATTAAAGATAAAGGAAGTGTTAAACCAACATTTCTCATTTTATTAAGGTTAGAAAAGTGCTAGTTTAATACTAGCAACAATGCTGTGATATGGCAGCTGTTATCAAGGCACGATTTGAACCTTGATCGTCAATACAGTGATTCAGGGGGGAAAGCTTTGACTGAAAAATACAGTGTGAATAAAATATCGACCTGCAAGCTTGACATCATATCTTTTTTTTTAAAAGCCCCTTTCCTCGCAAAGGCAATTTCGTTGGGCTAGCTTTTTTTGCTTTTCCTGTTAAGAGCAACACAAAAATGAATACTGCCATAATACTTAAAGAATAAATGTAGGCACATTAGCTGTCAAGACCTCAGGGGCCCCCTCGTCAGCATCTGATGTATTCTTACATTATGCAACATTTTATTTAAAAAGGACCAGCAGATTCTGTAGAGCAGGGGTGTCCAACCTGTGGCCCTCCAGCTGCTGCAGGACTACATCTCCCATACTCCCCAAGCCAGAACCTTAGCTAAAAGAGCATTATGGGAGATGTAGTCCTGCAGCAGCTGGAGGGCCACAGGCTGGACACCCCTGCTGTAGAGGAAATGGAGAAAGTGGAAATGATTGAAAAATTCTGACATTATCGACAATGAGATCAGATTTCTCCTTAGAGCAACAAGCACTAAATAAATATTACATTTCTATACTATCATACATTGTCCTCTATGTTCTGCTTTATTTAAAAAAAAAGGATCTAGGCCCCTTTTGAAGGCATCTAATGTATTTGATAGCACCACCTCATCAGGCAGTGGATTCCATACTTTTATTGCCCTTACTGTAAAAAGTCTCCTCTGCTGTTGTAGACTCCTTTCTTCAAGTCTTAGCAGGTGACCTCTTGTCGTTTGCAATGTTCTATTAATGAACAGGTCTTTAAAGAGCCCTTTGTGTTCGCGCCATACATATTTATATTACATTATTATATCCCCTTTAAGACTCTGTTTCTCTAATGTTTAATTCAACTATTTGGATTTTAGATAGAAACTATATACATAACTCATACAATGAGGCAGGGTGGGACTGGTCATGACGGGGCTGCCCTGGCATGACGTAAATGCGGCTACGGGTGGTTATGCGCAGCTGCACGGCATGTTTTTATGCTCATGTACCATGTGGCCGGGCACACGGAGCCACTGGCCAAACACATCAGCACCCAGCGGCCGGTTGGGTGAGCGCGTGGGGCTGCCAACCAGATGGCCAGTCCAGGCCTGCGGAGAAGGAAATTAAACATGCATGGAAAAAGGTATAATGCTATCCGAAATCTAAGATGGGACCAAGGCTGAGTCTTTATAGCAGAAAAAATAGGCAGACTAGATTAGGGACAAATGGTTCTTATCTGCCAACAATTTCTATGTTTCTACCCTGGTTTCATAGGGATTTTGTCGCTGTGTGTATGTGTGAAGAGGGCTGTCTGCAGATTTTTGTTGTACATTGATGCAGGCGTAGGACAGAATTTTGATTCATCTTTTTTATGAATGTATAATAAATAGATTTCACTCTTCAATCATAATCCTTTAGCAAAACAACAGAAAAGGGATCTGTATCTGCATTCGCAACCTCTCCTTTACTGTGATCCTGTGAATCTGAACCGTTATCGTGCGAGATAGGAAGCAGTATTCTATCTAAAACCTACAGAGGAAACCACTGTACTTTACTGGATATCTGCAAAAAATTAGGGACCTTGAGATGTATTCGCTGATGTTGTTTTAAATAAGGATCTGTGTGTTCTCCTGCCGAGAAATGGAAATGAAATGAAGTATTGGTTTCTGCAATCTCTACAAGAACACATTGCCTCACAAAAAGCAGAAGGAAGAACGATTATTCGTATGAGCCTCCACCGCGCCGTTTTTTATTTTTATCATCTGTAAATGTACCCGACAATCAACAGAAAGCAGAAGTGAGCTGTGTTTGGAGAGATTTGGTAAATGTGGGGCTGGGTTTTTGTTTTGCTTGTTTTTAGCAGTAGAGTGATACTGCCATCTAGTGGACGGAACATGAATACCTCGCTGTAAAAAGTGTTTCAAACGGTGTTTGACCCAGGCAATGCTCTAAAAAGCTGCATAACTATACATAGTGGGTGCAAACCCAGACAGTAAAGTGTGATGGCCCCCGGCACATATAAATGTATCATGCAGGGCAGCAGGTATTATAATACATCGCTGCCGTCAGCTGAATGTACTAGCCTCCGCTGACTGCGCCTAGGATAAGCAGGTCTGGGGTGCAGCATTACAATGCAGTCAACAGTCAAACAGGCGGTCTTATGGGGTGTCAACGGGGAACGTTGATCATTCTCTGCTTTCGGGACTAATGTGCTTTCCATTTTAATAGCCATTTAAGCTATGATCACCAGTAACTTTATAGCAAAACACTCGACAATTATGCTTTAATTCCAGATATAGCTAAATTGCTGGCACATCAATTGATGGCGAAAAGGATTTCTACTATGCCCAACTTTATTTGATTTGATGGCCCAACTTGATTTGATGGCTGAGCACCCAGGAGATCATGGTATGTTTATTAACCTGAAGCTTGTAGAGAAGCTGAATGTTCTAGCTCTGTGATTGAACTATGCTGTACCCCTAATGTTTCAGATGTCCAAACGGGGACACCTTTGTTAGGTGGTTTAGATAGGGGGGAGTGGGGGCAGGAGGGATGGCATCAGCGCAGCCCTCCATCACTTTTACAGCTCGCTGGGCCAGAAAGGGGATCTCATCGCCGACAACACCATGGTCCCCATTGAATGCAAAAACAGGGCACAGGGGCAGCTCAGTAGGACAGAGCCCAAAGATCGGAATAGTGTAAAAGAAAACAGGATGGTTGCGAGGCATGCTGTGAATTATACAGGACCAGCTCAGCTCTTCTTGCAGGGTAAGCTCACTGGGTTTGGTCCTTTACATTCAGTAAAATGTCTCCAGCGACAGGAGCACAGTAAGGGAAAATTCCTACCATTTAGACTGTAAGCTCCTAGCAAGTTGGTCCTTAGTAATATTTATTATAAGTAATATCCACTTTGTAAACCTATTGCATTGTAACCCCGTAAAACAAACCCCCTTTCCACAGCGATTCATTTCTCACACTCTTCACTAATTTTTCTACACCACCTTCTTGGAGGGGGGGGGGTGTTGTGGGATTACCCGTATCCCTTCTGCCGGGGGACATGTGTCCAGGGGAACCAGTTTTCCCTTTCCATTTGCTGCCGAAATTAGCTTTTAACGTAAGCAGTCCATTTGGACATCTAAGTGTATGCTGTATACACCGGAGCAGAATACACATATATATATTGTAAAAAAATATAGTACTGTGCAAAGATTTTAGGCAGATGTGGAAAAAATACAGTAAAGAAATAACGCCTTTAAAAAATAGATATGTTAATATGTTAATATTTAGAGCAACCACCTCTTGCCTTCAAAGCAGCATCGATTCATTCAATAACGCTTGCACACAGTTGTGTAAGGAACTCGGCAGGTAGGTTTTCCAAACGTCTTGGGAGAACTAACCGCAGTTCTTCTGTGGATTTAGGAGCCTCAGTTGCTTCTTCATGTAATGCCAGACAGACTCGATGATGTTGAGAACAGGACTCTGTGGGGGCCAAACCATCACTTCCAGGACTCCTTATTCTTCACACTGAAGATAGTCCTTAATGACTTTGGCTGTATGTTTTGGGGTCGTTGTCATGCTGCAGAATAAATTTGGGGCCAACCTTATGCCTCCCTGATGGTATTGAATGATGGATAAGTATCTACCTGCCTGAACTGTATATTTTCAGAAATTAAGCCCCAAATTTGCAAGGAAGCTCCGTCACGCCTCACTGTTGCCTACAATCCAGAGCACCTGCTGTCAGCTTTCCAGTTCCTGTGTTTTTGTGAATAGTTGAGTCATTTTTGATGTATGGCTTTTTTGGCTAGAAGTTTTCCATGAAGACCACTTCTGACCAGACTTCTCCAGACAGTAGATAGGTGTACCAAGGTCCCACTGTTTTCTGCTAATACTGAGCGGATGTCACTGCTGGACATCTTCTGATTGTGAAGGGAAGTAAGCATGATGTTTCTTTCATCGGCCACACTAGGTTTTTGTGGCCGACTACTGCATCTACAGTCCTCAACATTGCCCATTTCTACGTTCTTCTTCACAAATCCTTGGACAGATCATCTGGAAACCTCTGTCCTGAAATTTCTGCCTGGGGGAGAGACCTTGCTAATGCAGTATAACTACCCGGTGTCTTGTTGCTGTGCTCAGTCTTACCATGGTGTATGACTTTGGACGTTAAACTCAGCAACCTCAACTTGTGACTTTGGCTATTGCTCACCCAGTTTTATTCCTCCTACACAGCTGTTTCTGTTAAACGATTAACAATTAATGATTGTTTCTCAACCTACATGTTAATTTGATGATCAGTAACTGTTTGGTGCCTTAAATGTTTTCACATTACTATATATGTGCCAACATTTAGGTAAAAATATCTAAATATATAAGCAGAAGTATTGTTTATTATGATTGTATATTAATTATTATTATTATTATTGAAATATGATTAAAAATTTAAATAATAAGGAATAGTTTTGTTAGATGCTGAGACATTAATAAGGAATACTTGATAATCCCGAATATAATTTAGTTAAGGTGATGAAAACTAGTAAAGGGGTAAAATCCTTAAAACCCTCTAAAACGATTTCAATCCTTTTAAAGAACTTTCAGATCAGAGTCCTAAAATCTGTACTGGATTGTGGACGAGAACACAGCATGGCTGTTTTCTAAACATAACACAAATATAAATATTTTAAAAGGAAATAACACTACCATGAAATATTGATTTGCTTTGAAAAGGTGAATCGAGGTAAAAGAACATCTTGAAGACAGTGGAAGACAGAGATAAAAAAAATAAGAGTGGCTGAACACACAAAAAGTCACATTTTAAACCAAGACTTTAAAAGAGTTGTGTTACAGGCAGAAGTTGTGTAATTGAGTAAATTGAGTAAATTTTTTGTCGTACCAAGACTACTGAGTCTCTAGATTGAGTGTAAAGTTAAAAAGGTCATTTTGAAACAATAGAATTCTTTGAGCTTTAATTCACTATTTCAGAATTCCGATGGATCAAAAGATTACATACACCAAGTTTACTGTGTCTTTAAATAGTCTGGAAGATTCTAGAAATGGATATGACTTTTAGGATATTCCGATAGGCCAAGTGTTATAATTAGGAGTTCATTGGCACCCGTGGTATATCTGTAGAGCCAGGGCCTTTTCGCCATTGGTACCACGGGAAAATCTAAGCAGCTCAGCCAAGACCTTGGAAACAAAGGTTGTGGACTTCCTCGAGGAGCCATTTCCAAAGAACTGTGGGTACCACAATCAACTGTACAAACAATTGTATGCAAACATAACAAGCTTGGGACTACATAGACGCTGCATCCTGAAGCAATACCTCCATCAGCTAGAAAGCTAAAACTTGGTTTGGGTCTTCCAGCAGGACAATGATCCTAAACGTACCTACAAAGTCGCACCACTATGGCCTATAGACAACAAAGTGAAAGTATTGGAGCGGCCATCACAAGCCCTGACCTAAATCCCATAGAAAATGTGTGATTGAACTGAATATAGTTATCAAAATTTGTAAGGAATTGTAGTTGTCAGCAGGTAGAGTGCCAAGAGCGCTAAACCCTGGCCTCATTTGTACCCTTGCGATTTCGGGCCATGATCCGGAGATCTGTAGAATCGGTCTCCAGGAAAAATCCTGAGAGTTCCCAGCTATGGTTAGAAATATACCTTGTCTATATGGGTGCTACTAAAAATCTTAAAAGCATATGATAGCTGAGTTGTCCAAATTCTACAGAACCCCCCTATGGTAAATATTTATTTTTTTAAACATTTTAAAGAATGCATATTAAATTACTTAAATACAAAATACTCAAATACGCATTATTCTTTGGTGAGGATGCCTAGGACAACTGCCCCTTTAATATGAATGCATTTCAGGTTATTAATTTCTATGGTCTACCATGTAGAGGACATTATGCCGGTGGCTACATTTATTCTGCCAGTGTAATGGGAGGTGTAGCTGCTGGAATGACGGAGGTTGTCTGTCTCTGACCTCCTCACAATGATCCATCACTCACTGCAACAAAACAGAGTGCATTAAGGTACCAGTGACAGATTAAAGGAGAGGCATAGCAGGGTTATCTATACACGTGTGACATAACGCTATTTCACATCATGCCGTGGGTTTACAGCCATATTGTTTTAGACCTCCAAGCACAAGCAGTGGATTAACCTAATCTTAACAGGCACTTTTGATACTGGGGATCTATGGACTAGAGAGGCAGGAACGTAGCAGGGTCCTGTAACATTCCTTACAGTTACACTTAAAAACACTTCTCTATTGGGAATCCATCAGATGGCATCCAGTCTGTCACAGACTGGCTCCAAACAGATGGCTGAAAGGACCCAGCGCACCCAAAGATTGTATGCAGGAGTTACGGTGCAGTAGTGGAGTTGGACAGGGCCTGGTTGGAGGGTGACCGCACTCACCTGGGAGTTGAGTACCTAGGGTTGTGCAGCCACATACCAGCACCCTGACATAGCAGCAGATGTAATCCAAAAGGAAATGAAGTGGAGTCCTGCAGGCACCCTGGAACAAGTATGAAACATCACACAAGACTCTTGTGCGGGATGCTGCAGGCTGGGAGTATGGAAGCTAAGCGGAGAAATATAGCAGAAACATAACAAGCAAGGGACAGGGAGACCAAGCATGAAACATAACCAGACAAGATATACATAACACAGGGCACAACAGGGAACAGGACAGGACACCCCGCTGCCGGGGATACAGGACAGGACACCCCGCTGCCGGGGATACAGGACAGACTGACACACATAAATACAGAAACTAGCCTAGAACTGTTTGATAACTATTGGAGATTCCGTCACATCTTATGGCCATAGTATGCTTAGAACCCAATTATCAATTACATTTGGTTATTTGGATTTAATATTTAAGGGGTGTGACAGTGTAAACCCCAGGGAGATGCTTATTTTGGCATTTGGGTACAGGTGCTAGCCAGCAATTGGAGAGCAGGGTGGGCCAATGCTCCGTTCCCCATTCTGTGGGAAAATCCATGCCGGGTTTTCCAGGGGGCAAGAAATCTGCAGGATCCGGTCCGGGATTTCTATGAGGCCGGCATCAGGCACAGGTGCTGGACATTAAAAACCCCTGGAGCCTGATACTCAGAGAGACTGTTGGGGGAAGAGGAAGTTTCCCTGAGCTCCCAGGGCAAGGAGAGCCCCTGAACAAGATCATCCCTGAGCCAAGTGAGGCAATACCTGCCTGGACATTGTGTGTGCTGTCTGGGGCAGGTTTTCCAGGGCCTGGCGTTGCTGGGTCTGGCTGGGAGGTTGAGTTAGTGGGTGATTAGGCTGGTCAGTC
>VKOC01020976.1:0-14300 GCA_009364415.1 Spea multiplicata | reverse complement strand
TTGGGGATATTTTATGATGTCACAGCCCCTAATCCCTGGGTGCCAGGAGGAATCAGGGATTTTGTAAGCATGCCAGCCATTTGAACTATTTTAAACCATTTTAAAATATCAGCTATTAGTATGCTGACCCTTTTGGATTTTTTATGTACATCATAGTTACCAAGGTAGCAAACAGCCATAGTGGCTGCCTTCTCTGCAGACCATTCACTAGCTTCTCTTCTTCACTCACAGTGGCTTATGTGAAATACGGTAGTATAAGCAAGGCATCTGCATGTAGGATTAAACACGCATGACTCCATCAGGAGAAGTCAGAAAGAGCTGACATGCAGCCTACAAGCTGAAGGGCAGCCCCACTGCGCTATGGAAAAGTGATCTGAGAGATCACTCAGTATACCCCTTAGAATGCTGGTACATAGGAGATACATAACTGGTGGTCTGAGTCCACATTGCCAGTTATGTATGATGTACCGGTATGTTGTATGTTGGCGGCAATCTAGAAGTTACTTGAAATCGACTAAGATAATAGTCCGTTGAGGTTCAGATTGGCCTATCACACTGTAAAATTGCAATGCCTCTTTGAGTGCAAGAGTTTGAGCGATGGTTGATTGAATATAAAGTTGAATATGTCTCGGTAACTCCAGGCCATATCAGTTATTTGGTGGAAGAGAGCACCTCGCCATGAAAGTCAATGCACAAAGAACTGTCTCATATTGAAACAGGAATAGTTATTTCATGCCACAAAATGAAAATATACTAAAATGAAAAAAACTACTAAAATAGATTGTAATAATAACCAACTCGTTCAATTACCAGTTTGTAGGAAGAAGTGGGCCAGCTATTTTATTTCTAAAAAGCAATAAAGTTAGAACATTCCATCTTAAGGTATGATTAAAAAAAAACCCAAAAACTAGACTCTTAAGAAACATTTTCGGTTTCTATGGCAACAACTTAAGTGCGTACTGTTGTGTCACATGACTTTGTTCCCTGGAAAAATGAGAGAAAAATGTACATGCTTAAACGATCATTTCCAGTAAAAGTCACAGGATTAAAAAGTACTAAAAATTGTATTCATGTTGCATTTAGTTACATTCAGGAGGAGGAATGGCATATGAACCGTTATACTTGCTTGAGCCCCCCCAACAAAACTCTATACATTAGTGCAAAAATAGCGGCATTTAGTAGAACGAGATCCTGCTGCAAAAAAAAAACATAAAAAAGGCTTCTCATGTAAAAATATATTTAAGATTTACTGACAATGGACAATAAAAACTGTCACATGCTAAGTGAAGTGATGCGTGTAAAGGTTATTGCTTTAATTTTATGGAATTAACATCATTATTTTATTAGGGCAGAGACATGATTTATTTACTTTTCCGTGCATTGTGGCCGTACAATATCCCGATATTATTATTTTTAATATATATATATATAAATACTAGACTATTAATTTCTCTAAAGGTCTCACAAATAATCCCTATAATTATTATTATATATATATAGTATATAAAAATACTAGATACTATATATAATATAATTTCCTCAAAGCCGTCACAATATCCGCTTTAATTATTTATATATATATATAAATAAATACTAGACATATATATATTTTCCTCTAAAGCCGTCACAATATCCCTTTAATTATTTATATATATATAAAAAAATACTAGACATATATATAATTTCCTCTAAAGGTCCGTCAATGTATAATTAGAGCGCCGTAACGCAGGCAGAACCTAGAGTTAACGCACATGTCATGTGACCGGAAGTGTTATTCATTCTCCTCTTGTCCCGCGTGGTTCCTGTTTTCGGTGCATTCTGGGAGCAAATATGGATGCCACTGATCTGTTTCGCAGGCTGGGATCTGGTGCAAAGTTTGACCTAAAGAGATTTAACGTTGATGCCGAAAAGTTTAAGGTTCGTATACTAAGCGTAAGGGGTAGCGTGGCTTTTACATATGTCTCCCCCCCGAACTTTGTTGGAACGTGCAGCGAATATTGTTAAAATTGCACGTGGTTCAGCATGTCTAATTCTAATTGTATTAAAAGATAGCGTATCCTGTTTTTAAACTTGTGCTTTTCAATGAACCCCCCCTTATTAATGTGGGAAAGATTCCCTGTTATCGAATGTTAGACCTGTCTGATTTTATATGATCTGTTAAGGGTTCTGTTTCACTTTAACAGTAACTAAGCTCTCTGGCTAAGTAACTAAGCTCTCTGTCGATTTAGGATTTCGTTTATATGGCAGTAGGTAGTGTCTTTAATGTAAGGTGTTAAAGGTGAAGATTTTAGATTAGACTAAACAAAATTCACTAAATCTGTAAAAGCAGCAAAAAAGGACAGTAGTTGCACCAACAATACAACTTAAAAAAAAACTGCAAAGAATGACATCCTGTGCTATTCTAAGGAGTGGCGCTGAATCAATATAAATTTCAACAATGAATATTACAAAGTATTAGCCACAGATGAATAAATAAAAAAAAAATGCCTACAAATATATTAATGTGTAGAAAGTGCTAAAAAATAGAAATTATAAATGTATTAAGATCAAAGAAGTCCAATAAGAGGGATATTCAACAAATTAAGGATAAATGATGCTTCCAAAAAGTTCACAAATGAATCCACAATTTGATTAGTCCATCCAAAAAGCACACTTCAGGAATAAGCAATTCTGCATACATAGCTTCTGTCAGAGTATACAATTGAATAGTTTATAAATTAAAACTATTCACGACTAGAACAACTTGCAATATATACATATGGAAGACAATCGTAAGCTTCCTCAGGGGTATCAAAGCTATCTTAGTTTAAAAACCAAAAACAAATCTGTCATGAATAAATGTAACAATAAACCTTCAAATGTAAATAATAAAAATATATGTAATTATAATCAAAACAATGAAATATCGAATTCCTAAAGTCCTCAGAAGTGAAATCCAAGTGAAGTAAGCGTGGGTACTCACAAAGGGAGTTCCGTATAGGACTCTTGTCGACTCCAAAAGGAAGGGAAGGACTTAATTACTATGTTACTACGCTACATGAAATATAGGCTTTGAAACACAAGTGAACGTGTGTTAAGATTTCATATTTAACTGGATATGAAAACTTTTTAAGCCTTTTTTTGTCGGAAATACATATAAAAACAGAATTTGCAAATTTTCAAATGAATTTAGGGCTCATTGTAACCCCTCAAAGTACATTGCCGGGTCAGGCACGTCATGCAAAGCGGTCACTTAACGTGCCTGATACGTCATTAGTCTTAAACAAGCTTAGAAAGTGATCAACGTGATCCGTGTGTGCTTGATGATTGAGAAAGGGTCTGATGCTTCTGGGTGTTGAGTAGTGCTAGTTTGTATACAACGAACCTTCTAATCTACAGTAACAACCGTTTCCTTCTATTCCCTTGGTTTCTTTTGCAGTTGATAAAATGCAAGGAAAATAACTTGCCATCTGATAGCTTGGAGAATCTAGATTTTTTTGGAAAAGAACCAAAACTCTCTGAGAAGCATATTTTACAAAAAGAAAAAAATACTATTCCTAAAGAAGATGGCAAGAACAAAGATTTGGGGAAGAGAGTGAAAAAAAGGAAACTACAAGGTAAGGAGAACATTGGGTAACATACTCTTTGGCATTTTTTTGTTGTTTAAATTTGAATAACATACTAGTGAATGCCGTGTGGTTCCTTTCAGTTGTGTGGTCCACAATGCTGAGGGATTTCAACAGAATCACCCCATGTGCATTTGCCACTTTTCACACCCCTAGTTAAGTTCCCTGCAAGAGATGTTTTTGACTGAGCACCTCTACCTCTCAGTCGGCTCCAGCACTGGCTCGGTGAATGTCGTGTGCAGGGGTCAAAGTGCCTTATATGTCAAAAGTCCTGCCTTTGATTTAAATGGTAACACTTTCCTGACACTGACTGGCTGCTTCAAGCACCCAAACGGTGACAAGAATAGTCAGATCGTGGATGGAGGAGGAGGGATGCTGCAGGGCAGCCTCTTCTGTTTCTGGAAAGAGCTTTATTTTTATTAAATAAATAAAATTTTGGAAAAAATGTATAGTAACACCTTCATGACCAGACAATCTGCCAACGTTTGCAGAGGTAAAAAATAATAATTGTGTGTGATTTCCCCCCCCCCCTTAGTACAGTGGTACCGCCCATGCATAGGATTGTCAGGCTGTTCAGGCTAAAATGCCACATTTGGGAGGTGTGCATTTCAGTTTTTCAACTGAAGTGAATTTGAGAAAGATGGACATGGGGTTAAAAACATGCTCTGTGTCTGTAGTTTAGGATAAACCTTTTAAAATTAAAGGGTTAGAGATATATAATTATTGGTATTGGTTTATATTAAAGTTGATATTTTGATCACAAACAAAATTAATAATTTAGTACAGTAATCAATTTCCTACTCATTTCTGCTGTAGAAAATTGTGAAGATGAAGACTCTTCGTTGGAAAAACACAAAGCAGTTGCTGATGCATCTATCTGCTGGATGTCCTCTGTAGAGGCGAAAATAAATGGTGGGAAAGTGAAGAATCAAAAACGGTCTGCTGAAAAACTGGAGCAACAGAGAATTGATAAGGTGCCTAGGCCGCGCAATAATAATACAAATGGTTATGATATGAACTATATGAACTAAAATGAAGAAATGTCTGGGGGATTTGATACATTTTTGATATATTTATTTTAAATGTAATTTGTGTCCTTCTTACCTTTCCTGCTGGAGCAGGAGATTATGTGCTGCCAAAGTGGGATATTGATTGAGACCTTAAATAATTTTATTTTTGTTTCATTCATTTAGATAAATAATTTTAGGAATAAGCATAAAATCTATGTGCAAGGAACAGATATTCCAGAGCCTGTTGCGACCTTTGAACAGCTTCATGAAGAGTACAAAATTAATTCAAGGATCATTCAGAATGTGAAAGATGCCGGTTTTAAGGCCCCCACACCCATCCAAATGCAAGCCATACCACTCATGTTGCATGTAAGTATCTAAAATCTGTATTTTTTCCCCATGTACAAGTCTGGTATAGTTGTAGAAATGCTGTTTTTCCACAAAGTGTTTGTGTTTGTACTGCTGAGCATGTGCACGAAATCTGCAACCCATACATAAAATGTTCCCAATGGGACTGAGCCATGAAATGTTCAAGAATGGCAAAAAAATGTTTCTAGGTTTTTACATGACGTGTTCATTATATGAAATGTAGTTTCTAGTTGTTAAGTCCTTATGTGATCTTACATTTCCTTGCTTTTTCTTGACAAATACAAAAGTAAGGTGTTCTCATAACAGTAGCATTTCTGATATATTGATCCATATGCTATATATACATTTGATGGTATTAGTTCATCAGTCTTTGGTTTTCACTATTCTATTTAAGGGTCGAGAAATACTGGCTTGTGCGCCCACTGGTTCTGGGAAGACGATGGCATTCTGCATCCCAATTTTAACGCGTCTTAAGAATCCAATGAATAAAGGCTTCAGGGCACTGATCATATCGCCTACAAGAGAACTTGCAAGTCAGGTATAACTGGTGTTCGATATCTGTCATATCCATGTCAATAAATGGGGACATATTGCAAAAGAATACATTGTTGAATTTCTGGTTGACTGTTTCACAATAAAACAGATATGGAAAACTATTTTCACACTGTATTAGTAAACGACCTCATGAAATATTACTAAGAAAAACTATATATCTATATCACACGCACATGTATGTTTTGTGAACTTTCGTTTAGACGCATCGAGAACTAGTCAAGCTATCAGATGGCATCGGCTTCAGGATACATATGATTGATAAAGCTGCTGTGGCTGCAAAAAAATTTGGTCCAAAGTCCTCAAAAAAATGTGGTAAGTATGTTAGGATGTCAGCTTGGTAGTTTGGTTTTATCTTTATATATGTATATAATTCTTTTCCATAAACCTTTTCTTTTCTGTATTGCAGATATTCTGGTCACAACTCCCCACAGACTGATTTATTTGCTAAAGCAAGATCCCCCTGAGATTGATCTTTCAAGGTACTTGATATGATTTTCTGATATGGGTTGGGTACGTTAAGAAAAAGCCATGTAATGGTGTTTTACATATTAGGTATTTTTATTATTATAGCTCCGGTTTATCTGTATTAGTGTACCAATGTACATTTGTGAGACACACCTGAGTTTGGAGTTTGATTTGCTGTACACCGGGGTATTGATGTTACAAGTATACTGGCACGTTATAAACCGGCAACAGTGTCTGTATACAGAATTTTCCAGCATAATTCCAACTAAGCCAGGTCAACTGAGAGTGTTGACCTGGCTTAGTTGTATTATAAAATGTATATTTCTACCTGGCTGTTGAAAACCAAAACACTGGGGCAAGAAGTAACACTGATGTTTGTCTAAGCTTTAATTAGTCCATTTAATGTTACTCATTTAATACAGGGCTAAATCTGGTAATTTTTTATAAAGTTCTTAACATAACTTGTTGAGCTTGCATATATGTGGGTATACAGCATTCTCCTGAATCGTGTACCTTTCTGTTTGTACTAATGGTTTTGTATAATCATTCCGCTCTTATTTTGCAGTGTCGAATGGCTAATTGTTGATGAGTCAGATAAGCTGTTTGAAGATGGGAAGACAGGATTCAGAGATCAGCTGGCTTCCATATTTGTAGCGTGCACGTCCCACCTTGTTAAACGAGCCATGTTCAGTGCGACGTTTGCTCATGATGTGGAACAGTGGTGCAAGCTACACCTTGACAACGTGGTTTCGGTTTCTGTTGGTGCGAGGTAAGAGATTTTGAGCCAACTACTCAGCAAGGTATTGAATTCAGTCCTCTACCTTTCTTTTCCTTTCCTTGCATATTGAAAGTAAGACAAAAAACAGCACTTTAATACTATTTGAAGTCAATGAAAAGCTATTAATATTATAGCAATTTGTATATGCTTATGGTTGCCTAACAATTACGTGCACTCCAAAATAATGTGCTGCATACATGGGTGTCTAATTTTAAGATGGCACGTTGGAATGAAAATAAATTATAAAACCTTAGCAATTTTTCCTGTAAATGTATAAATGGTAGTTGTATGATGTTTTGTTCATTTAGCCATTTTTTCTTTACTGATTAGCGTGCTTGCAATTGGGGACTAACAATACTAACAAGGCGTATAAGACGACTTTTTAACCCCAGAAAATCTTCTCAAAAGTCGGGGGTCATCTTATACGCCGGGTACTAACAGAGTACCGGGTACTTACCGAGCCGGAGGTTCCCACAAAGCCACCAATCTCTAGGGGAGGGGCTTCCCTGCTGCATAATCACTACGCGCCGGCTATTGATGCCGAGCACGGGGATGACGTCATGTCCCGGCGCTCGGCATCAATTCCCGGCGTGTAGTGATGAGGGTGCAGTAAAGCAGAGGTCTGAAATGACAGACCTCGCGCTCCCACAACTGGACGGAAGAAAGAAGACAGAAGATAAGGTAAGAGAGGGGGAGAAAGGGCTGTGAGTGCAGTGTATGTATGTTGGTGTGAGATGGTCAGTATATTTGTGTGTTTGTAAGCTGGTGTGTATATATATGTGTGTGTATATACACATACGCGTGTGTGTATATGTGTGTGTGTGCGTATACACATACGTGTGTGTGCGTGCGTATACACATACGTGTGTGTGCGTGCGTATACACATACGTGTGTGTGTGTGCGTGCGTATACACATACGTGTGTGTGCGTGCGCGCGTATACACACGCGTGTGTGCGTGCGCGCGTATACACACGCGTGTGTGCGTGCGCGCGTATACACACGCGTGTGTGCGTGCGCGCGTATACACACGCGTGTGTGCGTGCGCGCGTATACACACGCGTGTGTGCGTGCGCGCGTATACACACGCGTGTGTGCGTGCGCGCGTATACACACGCGTGTGTGCGTGCGCGCGTATACACACACACGCGTGTGTGCGTGCGCGCGTATACACACACACACGCGTGTGTGCGTGCGCGCGTATACACACACACGCGCGTGTGTGCGTGCGCGCGTATACACACACACGCGCGTGTGTGCGTGCGCGCGTATACACACACACGCGCGTGTGTGCGTGCGCGCGTATACACACACACATATATACGTGTGTATATGTATATATGTATATATATATGTGTGTGTGTATATATACACGTGTATACATATATATATATGTGTGTGTGTGTGTGTGTGTGTGTAAAGGCAGGGGTGTGTGGTGAGGGCAGTGTATAACTGTGTACCTATGGTATGGCGTATGTGTAGATAGATATACAGACTTATACTGCCCGTATATATATATATAACAACCAGCCAATCACCGGTAAGGTACATCGCTTGTACGCTGGGTAGAGGGGTAGTCTTATACGGCGAGTATAGCCCAAACTCTATATTTGAACTGGAAAAGTTGGGGGCCATCTTATACGCCCAGTCGTCTTATACGCCGGAATATACGGTACATGAAAACGAATGACATTGACAATATACTATTTAATATGGAAAAAGGAATATAATTGACCATTTACTATTTGATGCAGAAGAAGAGTGTCCTGCTCTTGCCAGCGTACCAGTTAGTTTTTAGATAAATACACTTGACATATATTGAAAATATTTAGAAAGTATTGTGATGCTGGGTTTTTTATTTTAATTTTAGAAACTCTGCTGCAGATACAGTGGAACAGTCACTTTTGTTTGTTGGGTCTGAAACGGGCAAATTATTGGCTATGAGAGATCTCATTAAAAAGGTATGTGTTTCTACCTAACCTAACTTAACTAAATGCACTTAATATAGGAGAATATGAATGCACAACACAAGCGAAGTTTAATTAAAAAGCTACAGGGGGGTCTTATACATTGATGTCCAAAAATATATCCAGTTTGGTTTTGTGGCTTGCTTAAAACTGTATGTGTGTGTATATATCAAGATAGATAGATATACACACACACCCATCAGCCATAACATCATGACCATTGACAGGTGAAGTGAATAACACTGATCTTGTTGTCATGACACCTGTCAGCGGCTAAGATATATTAGGCAGCAATCGAACATTTCGTTCCTTAAAGTTGATGTGTTAGAAGAAGGAAAAATGTGCAAGCATTGTGATGGCTAGACAAAGGAGTCAGAGCGTCTCTAAAACTTCAGCTCTTGTGGTGTGTTCCCGGACTGTAGTGGTCTCTACCTACGAGTGGTCCAAGGAAAAGTAGTGAATGGGCAGCCAAGGAGCACTGATGCACGTAGGGTCATAGGTTGGCTCGTGTGGTCAAATCCATCAGATGATCTACTGTAGCTCAAATTGCTGAAAAAGTTAATGCTGAGTCTAATAGGTGTCTGGACACACAGTGCATTGCAGATTGTTGCGTATAGGGGCTGCGTAGCCGCAGACCAGTCAGGGTGCCCATGCTGACCCCTGTCCACTGCCGAAAGTGTCTACAATAGAAATGTGAGCATAAGAACTGGGACCACCAAGCTGGCCTGGTCTGATGAATCATGTGGTCTGTCACATGGCTAGCCGGGTGCGTATGCGCAGCTGGAGAACACATGGCACCAGGTGCATCTTTGGAGCCCCCACCTTGCAATTTACAGGACTTAAAGGATCTGTTAACAGTGTCTTTGTGCCAGATGGGTCAGGGCTGTTATAGCGGCAAAAGGGGACCTACAAGGTATTCAGCTGGTGGCCATAATGTTATGCCTGATCGGCGTGCGTGTTTACACACCACACAGGCTTGCATTGTGAAAGAAGTGTGCTTATTTTTTATGTGAAAATACCACTATCAGGTCTTTGCAGTCATAATGTTTTGTTTTTTTTCCTCTCTGTTCCAGGGTTTCAGTCCCCCAGTTCTGGTGTTCGTACAGTCTATTGATCGTGCTAAGGAGCTATTTCATGAACTAATTTATGAGGGGATTAATGTGGATGTCATTCACGCAGACAGGACACAGCAACAGGTATATGTTATTGACACACATTGCATTCTCTGCTTACATGGATGATTATTATTACATCATGAACGAATTACAGTGCTATGCAAAAGTATTCACCACCCCCCTTGGTGTTTTTTCCTATTTCATTACCTGGAATGAAAATGGATTTGTTGGAAGTTTGTATCATTTGATTTACATGCATACCATTTTGAAGATGCAAAAAATAGATTTTTTATTGTGAAACAAAGTTTAACTTCATTAGGCCCGGGTGCTGCTTTCAATCCCTCTCTCAGCCGTTCAGAGGCTGTTTTTTTCCCCCTGGGTACATGAAATTATTGAAACAACGTGTGATTTTTATTCACGAGTACAAGAATACCCCATATGCATGGGTATGAACCCCCCCAAGTACAAGAATACCCCATATGCATGGGTATGTCTCTTTGGCACTGCCACACATTCCATCTGGTCACTTTAACTAATCCATATAAATGGAGTTACTGTACTTTCCCCATGATAAGAAATGCAAGAATATCTTCAAAAAAATCAACTTGTATGTTTTGTTTTGTATTCTACATTTATCATGCTGGCAAAATTGTGAATTGCCTGTTTGACTTCATTTTTTCTTTAACAGAGAGATAATGTCATAAGAAGTTTCAGAGAAGGGAAGATTTGGGTACTCATTTGTACAGCTCTTCTGGCTAGAGGCATAGATTTCAAAGGCGTAAACATGGTTATAAACTATGACTTTCCAACCAGTGCTGTTGAGTACATACACAGAATAGGTAAAGTATGATATATTCTATTGATATTATACAATTAATTTTTTTTGTAGGAGCTGTTGATTGGTGCCATTTTCCGATAGTGTTTTTGCTCCAATAAAACTAATGGGTTGTCCTTAAAGCCATTAAGGACAATGTATTGTGAGCCCATACATGTACGGGCTTTGTCGTGAAGGGGTTTAGCGCTATTATACTTTTTTTTTTTTTTTTTTTTAAGTGTATAAACTACTAATTCTGAGTATCTGATTTTAACTGTAGGGCGTACTGGCAGAGCAGGACACAAAGGTAAAGCCATAAACTTCTTTACAGAGGATGATAAGCCATTGCTACGAAGGTAAGTTCTTTGTAGTAAATGTGTGCATGCATTTCTTTTTATGTCCACTTGTAACACATATTACAGGGTTAAGGGAGACACAGTCTGATCTATACACTTGAAATAGATCCTTGTACAAAACCTTTTAATAGCAGAACTGGTTTAGTTTTGTTTTTCTTCAAATTGATTTCTGTTCTTTCTGCTCTTGTCCCTCTTTCACATCGTGTTTACAAGTCTGTTAGCTAAAACAGAAGAAATATTGTAAAATTGTAGGTGTAGTAACTTGTGCATTTGGATTTGTTTTGTAGTGTAGCAAGTGTTATACAGCAAGCAGGATGCCCGGTGCCAGACTACATAAAACACTTTAAAAAGTTGCAAAGGTGAGTTTAACACACGGACCTCCTGTTCAGACAGAACACATCATCGATGTAAATAGCCTGAGGGAAAGAGAGCGACTGCACAGAGGGGGTCTTTGTAAAAAAAAAAGTTTTAAAGAGGACACTGTTATCGTATGTAAAAGTGTATTGATGACCGAGGTGCCCCTTTAATCTTCTATATTTAACCTAAAACTAACCTAACCTAAAAAAAGAAAATGTTTTTAAATTATGGCTTTTAAGGGCAACATTATTTTCTGAGAGCAAACCGGTTCCTATAAATATTTTTTTAGCGAACTAGATTTTCTTTCTCTGAACCGCAGGCATTAAGTCATTAATCATATTTCACTTGGAAATTCTGATTAACCTACTTTTACTTGGTATAAGTAAAAATATCAAGCATTGACGATTAACGCTGACTATCCAATATTTGTAGTCATGCCTGGGAGTATGCATTTAATTGACTCTGAATGTGTATTAAGATTTGAAGAAATCAATTAGTCTACAGCGTACAAAGAAATTACTTATATATTGGTTGTATTGTGAGTAGTTTTAATGCACTGCACTGTCCATTTTTACAGCAAACAGAAAAAGCGGATGGTCAAAAACCCTTTGAAAAGAGAGAGTATTCGCACCACTCCAAAGTTCATTTTGGAAAAAGCCAAATGGAAACGGTACAGTTCTGTTTTACCACTTTTTAGCACAATAATTATTGGGATGGGATGTGATGTATATCCATCCCCCATGTATGCCAAACGTTAATTATGAAAGTAACAGGATCAAAATAATTTTCCTGAAAACTCCCATGCCCTTTAATTAATCAAATAAATGTGCTTGTACAATACAAATTGACTATAATTTTATATTTAGTTTTTCAACATTGTGGAGCTCGGATAGAAGGGTATCTATGATGTCAGCATCTCTGATCCCTGTAGGTTTTTTTTTTTGTGGGTTGGAGGGGAAACAAATATGATAAATAAAGTAAGACCCCTAATGCTTTTATAGTTTGTTAACACGAGTGTCTAATATTGGCTACTTAATGTAGCAGTAACCCCTAAAAGCCCAGGGAATGTTTTAAGTTGTGGGTTTTTTTTTAAACTCTTATATTAAGCGCTTGTGTGTTACGCTGGCTGGCCTGCTAGTAAAAGTATCTCATACCACAAACCCTTCCCCCACCAGAGTCTTTGACATTAGTGCTGCAACTAACGATTATTTTCATAATCAATTTAGTTAGCTGATTATTTTTTCCATTAATCAGATAAAAAAAGAATGTAAATTTTTAGTTTATTTAAAATAATTTAAAGAACAAACTGGGTATTAAAAACAAACAGCAGAATTAAAAATCTTTGAGAAAAATGCATTTCTTGTTATTTCCCAACCTGCCTCCCCAGTTATGCACATCTGAGCCCCGGCTTGCCACACTGCCTCCCAGATATGCCTTATACCCCCACATACGCCACTCTGCAATCCTCACATACGCCACTCTGCCCAAGTGCCTGCCAGCAGCAGAGGTTTGTCTACTCGTATCGCATAGATGCCCACCAGCTGTCAGAGAGGATAATCCGGGTCCCCTGCAGGGGATTTGGATTTTAGTGTTATTATGCGACCTCTATTTGAGGTCGAATTATAAGACAAGTGGTATTTTTTTTTTTTAGAGCATTTGCTTTGAAAAATAAACCCTCATCTTATATTCGGTAAAATGGATTCAACTAATTGATAATGAAATTCGTTGGCAACAATTTTCATTATTTCCTATTATCGATTAGTTGTTGCAGCCCTAAAAGGCAAAACGGAGCAGCGTATGGCTAATCGGCAGCATTCTCTTCTCCCAAGAGGGAGTCTAACTTTTAATGCTAAACACAAGGGTCACCTTTTTTTACAGAAATCATAATGTTACACAGATGCACTTTATCTTTTGTTTGTTACACAGACAAGACATAAGCTGTGACCGAGTAGGAATGGTTGCTGGTCGTCTAAGGTGCCAATCAACCTCCACTACACTACAGAAACATTCTGTGTTTGTTTCAGTCGGAGAGGGGCAGCAACCATGAATGAAATATGCACGTTGCTTCTGATGTCTGCTTTAACCATTATAATATGAATATTTTATTTAGACGGGGCAAACACGAAGTAGTAACTTTGGTACATTTATCAGTACTAGATTGATTTACATTTTCCTTGCGGATATCTGCATGAACCACTTTTTAGAAGCATGCATCATTGACGTAACACAGTAATTCAAGTGACCTGAAATTTGATTAAGCCAACCCCTTGTGGAACTCGCTAATAAAACTAGGAGTTGATTGTGTGACATAAATGTTAAATACCACATTAGCCATTGGCCATGCAAATTAACAGATCCTATGAACAAATCATCCTATGACAACCATGTAGAAAGTAATCCATGAATGTAATATGTTTGAAATCTCAAAAAATGCAAACTTATAATTTAACAATTTGACGGTTGGACTTCTATTATGTTTATGCATAATTGATGTATATATAATATGGGAATAAAAAAACAAATAATAACTGACAAAATAAGTAACACTGGTTTATTCACTTAAGAGGGTATTTGAAGTATAGTTTACCTTTCAGTATTATGAAGGCCAAACCCCAGTGAGCCTTTTCTGCTAAAAGAGCTACACTTGCCTGTGTAATGCATTTGTAAGTCAGTGAGGTGAGTTTTAAGGTATCTCCAACAGTATCTGTGTTCCGTGGAGGCTCAGCTCGTCTTGGACAAGTGGTTTGCCCCCTGATAATGAGTAGTAATGAGTTAAAACATTCAGCTCTGATGCAAATTTGCTCTTTAGTGACTATTGAAGTCCTGGTTCGTGCCTTTATACAAGAAGCAGGTCGACAAATGCACAAAATAATGGTTACAGAAGAAAAAATATATATATATATATATTAA